>JAPMLY010003690.1:0-20516 GCA_026401115.1 Tetraselmis chui | reverse complement strand
GATATTCGCGCGCTTACCTGTCGTTGGGAAGGTCAAGAGTAGGCTGGCCAGCTCGATTGGCGCAGAGGAGGCCACGACACTGTACAAGGCTTTCGCGGAGCACTGCTTCTCGGAGGTCGTCAGGTGCGAGCGGAGATGAGTCACAACTCACGTCCAGCCGACCAGTAGTCCACTACCTTCTGTCGAAAGGCGACACACGTCGACCAAGGGAGATGCTGGGTAAGGGGGGGGGGGTGGGGGTGGGGGGGGGTCCACGCAGTGACCTCGGCATGTTCATTTATTACGAGGCTAGTCGTGTCTATGGTCCACGGACACAGCGTCTCCCGGCGAGGTTCGAGCTCGGACATACTTTGCTGACGTGGCTGCCGTTTGCTTTGTGGCGCAGGTGTCCGGGCACGGACGTCCGCCTATTCAATTCAGACCTCGCGGAGAAGGAGGCATGCCAGCGATGGCTGGAGGGGCTCAACCTGGTGGGTGGCACTCTCTCCCCATCATTTCATCTGAAAGCCCTCCCACGACGTTCATCCGTGATATGCACTGTCGCTCATGTTATGACCTTCCTGTCGTGCTCCCTTGATGATAAGGCTACCGGGCCAGTGACTATTTCACACAAACACACACACACACATATACACACACACACACACACACACATGCACACACACACACACACACACACACACACACACACACGTACGCACACACACACACACACACACACACACACACACACACACGTACGCACACACACACACACCCGCACACACACACACACACACACACACACACACACACACACACACACACGTACGCACACACACTCACCCACTCACTCCCCCTCCCTCGAAATGCCCGAATTCTGGCAGAATATCCCTGTTTCCGCACAGATCCGAAGTCCGGACCTGGGGGACAGGATGGCCGATGCGATGCAGCAGATGATTGACAGTGGAGCAAAGAAGGTGAGGATGAAAGGAGGGCGGGGTGCTTGGTGAGTTAGATAGGGGATTGGTATTCTGGGGAGAACGTTGGGCTATTTAGTGTTAAGGTGGGGATGCTGGCTCAAGAGGGTGGATGGAGGGGGAATCGCGAAAGGGCTGTGGATGTTTTGGTGAGGATGGAGTCACGGGCATGGAAAGGGGCAGGGGGCTTTGATAGATGTTCAAGGTAGGGGCTTGAATAAGCATGAAGGGGGGCGTCGAGATGAAGGGGACGGGGCATTTGGGCTTCTGAGGAAGGGCTACAGGAAGGGAAGATACTGGTGATAAGTGGAAGAACTAGTTGTGAAGAGCGTTGTTAGTGGGATGAAAACGATAATTGGCTTATGACAGGTCAGTCGGATGTCATAGATACGTGGAAGTGAGATAGGGGGAGGGGGGGGGGGGCATTGGAGGGAAAAGCGGGGCTCAAGACAGAGGGGGAGGAGGGGGGGCAGGGTCATTTGAGGGAGTATTGGGCTACCAGATGGGGGACTCTCGTCAGAGGGGAAGGGCACAAGTGATGTGGGGGTCGATAAATGGTAGAGAAGAATATAATGAGGATGTACTGGAATATGGAAAGGGCAGTTGAATGACGTGGATGAGTTGCAGTTAAGCGAGAAAGAGAGGGGGCATTGGCATACCAAGGGTACTCAAGACAGGGGGGCAGGGGCATTAGGGGGGGTACTGGGCTGTAAGATTGGGTACTGTCTTTACAAGGGGAGGGTATGTGTGATTGGGAGTCGACACATCGTTAGAGAAGACGACGAGGAGAATACACTGGAATACGGAATGAAGAGAGAGAGGGGGAGGGATGAAGTTGACATGAGAGGAAGCATGAGACAGGGTGTAGAAACATCCTATGCAACTTCATTGCTTCAGTCGTTTGTTCTTCAGCTATTATGCACACCCGCTTCCAAAAACTGGAGGAGGTAGGTAGGTTAAGAGGAACCCTACCTATTGGCAACGAGGGCTCCTCTGGTCGGGGGAGGGTATACCCTCATTATACCCTCAACAGGGCAACAGGGTATAAGGAGGCCACAAGGTGGGAAGGGAACGAGGGTAGAGCGTGTGTGCAAGGAATGCAGGAGACAAATAATGTTGGGGGGGGGGGAGTGGAGAAAATAGCAGATTACTTTTAAATACTGCGACAGGGACGATTGGGTTAATTTAGGGTTTATATTACCCTAACTATTTTTTTTTTTTTTTTTTTTTACTATCAGGCGCTTATCATCGGCACAGACATCCCCGACATCTCGGCTGACATAATCTCCTCGGCGCTGGCGGCGCTGGAGGAGTACGAGCTGGTGTTGGGCCCCGCCTGCGACGGCGGCTACTATCTCATCGGCGCCACGCGGTTACCGGACGCTCTGCTGCGCGGCATCGAGTGGAGCACGGGCAGCGTGTATGAGGACACAGCACGGCGCGGCGCGGAGGGCGGGCTGACCGTCGCGCCGCTGGGGACACTGCCCAAGCTGCAGGACATAGACTACGTGCAGGTGAGCCCGCCAGGGATGGGGGAGGGCGCAGACTGACGATGGCGTCTCGGTTCCTTAAAATTATTAGGGTTTTACATATCGTTAGGGGAAGGAAAGTCCCTGGATTCCAAAGCCACATCAATTCTGGTTGATGAAAATTAGCGATTTATATGTTTTGATTTTTATTTTATTTATATATATATATATTTTTTTGGGGGGGGGGGGGGCACGAGGGTACCTGAGAGAAGAGAGTGTGAAGGACCATCTCATCTATTACGGACGGTGGCAAAGAACCACTGAAGGAATAAAACGAGGTATTATTCGACTATTTTTTGTAACTGGGTTCCCATCCTGAGCTAGATCCAATTAGGGTTTTTATATTTTATGATTAGGGTATGAGTCAAAATCGTCTTCCGCCCGCTGTGGACGCAACAGCAGAATAGACTGTCCTCCTCTCCCCGACAGAAAGGGGGTAGAGAGGGGCATTAGGGCATGGGCTGTTGCAGTCCGATGAGGCCGCTTTACTTCTTGCAGTATCATGGTTTATGAATCCTTTAGGGTTTATGTGGAAGAAAAGGTTCCGTTGATTCCCAAAGCCATTAGATTCGAGTCACGGATGAAACGTTCATTTATCTTTGCGTCTCTGAGGGGCACTGCTTTGAGGGGCACTTCACTGTTGTCCGTACGTCAGGTTTGCTAGAATCCAAAGGAGCTCCACATTAGGGTTTGGCATTTTACGATCTTTAAAGTTAGCCTCGCATCCCGCCTGCTACCTGTGGAAACAGCACTTGAGTCGAGTCCACCCCCCTACCCCCTCCACCCCCAAACACCCTTTTCTGCAGGACCTTGCCCACTGGTGCAGCAATACTTGCCCCACAGACTTCGTCACCCCATCGACGCACCCGCTACGGGCGCTCGCCACAGCGGCGTTAGCCAAGGCAGAGGCAACCGAGGCCGAGTAAAGAGAGCCCGCCCGCCCCCCCCCCCCCCCCCCCCCTCCCCCCCCCCCCTCTCTCCCAGGAAAAGAAATTGATAACAGTAGAGACGGTGTTTGCCGTATATCCTAAACTGCATAAGCCCGCAGTGCGATGTGAGACTGCTCATGCGTGTTGATGTGGGAGATGGGTGGTTGGGTGCATGAACACAGGGCGCCGGCATTCAACTTTTCAGTTCATTAAAGTGGGCGATGGCCTGTGTCGGGAGTGGGCTCACTTGGCGCTCTTGAGGTAGTCGAGCATGGTGCCGGCGTCGCTGACCTGAAAGGGGTCAGGGCCGGAGTTTTGCACAAAGGAGGCCTCCACAAACAGCTGCTCCACGCTCATGTCGTTGATGACGGCGGCGTAGCGCCAGGAGCGCTCGCCAAAGCCGCGCTCTGTGTCCCAAACGCAGGACATGCCCATTCCGCGCGTGAAGTGGGCGGCGCCGTCGGGGAGCAGCTTCACGTTTTGAAAGTTTCCGGTGCTCTTGTCCTCGGGCAGACCCTGGGACAGGCGTGGATGGGGGAGAAGCGGCGGCGATTGTGGGTGAGATGGCTCAAGCAGGATGGCTTCACTTTCTGTTGTAAGGCCAGTTGCCACTTCATTGCTTTTAGAATTGGGCGTGATGTGAACTTGCATGAATTACACTGACTTGATGCATGGGAAACGAACCAAAATAGTATAAATTCAAGTGTGTTTCCTGCTCAGAATAGGCAGGCAGCGGCGAGGTGTCTTTGTTATGGCTCAGCGTGGGTCTGTGTGTATGTATTTTTGTCAGAGAGAGTGGAAGAGACAGAAAGAGAGAGAAGGGGGGGGGGGGGGGGGCTGTGCGACTCTCGGTGTGCGTGCGTATGAGTGTGTGGATGTGTACATGTGTGCGGGGGTGTTCATACTTGTGTCTCTGAGTGTGTTTATGTGTACGTGCTTGGCTGTGTGAGTGTGTGAGAGAGTGACAGAGAGAAATAGTGGTGAGATGCTACGAATACCACAGTTAGTTTCGATACAAATATGGAATCGGAATCATGTTTGCTCGGGGCCGTGAAAAAACATTGCCGTTAAATGGTATCCACTTGTGTCAAATGGTTCTCTCAAATGGTGCGACAGCTATGATTGTTACGCTTGTTAACATCACAGCAAAATTTTGAAGCCGAATATGGTGCATTACTCTGAATCGACTTACTATGGCATTGGCAAGAAAGGGGGAGCTGGCATTCTACACCGCGATGAAACGCAACTTAATGTCTGTTCAACTGTGAAATTTTGTATTGTCATGTATGATGACGCATGCAATGGATTGCAAATGGGGACACATGGCTGCTCAAAGTCGGCCACGAAAAGGAGGTAGGGAGTAGGATGCGCATTCGTGAGCATATGTGGAGGATGGACAATCTCGAAAATGTGGCAGTGGGGCTTGACACGCCGAGTTGGACTGATGCGCATCTCAGCCCTCGCAAGCAGTGCCGCCAAACAGTGTGAAAAACCTCGTCGATAAATTGCGGGTGTGGGAATTTCATTTCTCGGGGCAGTATTTCCCGGACCGTCGCTGGTTTCGGTGCTAACGGGTCTCTTTCAACTTAGAAAGTTCCGAGGTGTTCAGTATGTAAACACGTTGATATAAAGTTGAGACATAGTATCGGCCGTATCGATAGTGCTCACCTAGTGGAGGCCCCACTGTCGCATTACAAAGGCATCATTCACGGAGAGACAGTAGACCTCATCGACGCCCAGCGACTTGATCTCTTGGTACGCCGCCTCGTAGCCCGGCAGGTGTGTGCTGGAGCAGGTGGGGGTGAAAGCACCGGGCAGCGAAAACACGACCGCGCGCTTCCCCTGGGCACGCCATCGACACAGGAGGGTTCGCGATCAGCGCCCAATATGTCATATTTCACCCACCCGTGGATGGGGAAGCAAATCGCCAGATCGGGACGGACGCTCGGCAAATTTGCGAAAAACGTGGGGCTGATGAGCTTTACCTTGAACAGATCAGCGGACGTAACGTCTTTCCAATCGAAGGGATTCTCTGCAGTGGATCCTGGCACTCGAACGCGTGTTTTGAAGATTACGTCAGGAACCTGCGGTGAGTGAGTGACGGGGAAAGCCGATGGCAGGAAGTGTTCTTAAAAAAGGCCGGCGGCAAGCGAGAAACGAAGCGTTATTGCCGGCACCGCCTATCCCTTCGATCCCGTTCCTACTCCCGTAACGCCTGGCGTGATCCTTCCGGCCTGCTGAATTACTATGCACGTTATGCATCGTCGCGGTATATGAAGGTCAGCCATGCCTTCCCCCCCTTGCCCCCCCAGCCCGGCGGTCCGAAACACGCACTCGCTCTCACCTTTTCGCCAACCGCTATCGGCGCTGCGCGGGTTGTGATGCCGCGGGCTGCCGAGACGGCGAAGCTGGACAGGGAGCGGAGGAACCCGACAGCACTCATTGCGTCTCAGACTACGCTGAGAAGGGAGGAAGGAAGGGGGTTAATACAGCAGTGAGAAGACAGGATTGGATTTGTGTGGTGCTGCTGATGATGGCTGGAGCATCAGGAGTCTCTGAATACCATGGGATGCCTGCCAAGAGTGCTTGTTGCTGCTGTATATTATTTGTGTTTTCCCTGCACAGGTACAGGTACTTGCGGCCTGCCATAAATTTATTATGATACTGCATTGCGCGTGGGACGCGCGCGTGAGGAGGTGGAGAGCGGATGGAGTTCCCCTCTAGGTTGCA
Organism: Tetraselmis chui; assembly: GCA_026401115.1. Taxonomy (NCBI): domain Eukaryota; kingdom Viridiplantae; phylum Chlorophyta; class Chlorodendrophyceae; order Chlorodendrales; family Chlorodendraceae; genus Tetraselmis; species Tetraselmis chui. The sequence continues at coordinate 14,369 of JAPMLY010003690.1, read as the reverse complement.
CCGGAGGACGAACTTCTTACAAAACAGTAAGTTAAGGAATGAAAGAGGGGGGGGGGGGGGGGGGGGGGGGGGGGGGGGGGAGTGGAGAAAAGGGGAGAGGAGAGAGATAGACGAGAATGAGGAAAGAAAAAGGATGATATTCATGTTGACGGTCACAAGCGCTCGCACGAACACATGTGTCCCTAAGATAGACGCCCGCCTCCCACTCCCGGACAGTCTTGCATTGGGAGCAAACTCGATGCGGACCTCCGCACTTCCGCCTTACTTGGCACGCCTTCGGCTCAGTCGGTCTATGATTAGTATCCCTTCGCTATGGGGGATGGGGGTCGGTTGGCTACTATGGCGGCTGAGTTAGTTGCTCGCTTGTCAATTTTGGTGGCCATACGTCGTCTCCCATGCAGGGGTGCAAAGGACTCTCATTCATTGCGTTATGACAAGTACATCCGCATGCAATATTGCGTTCGTCGATCTACGTATGTATCCTTTCGACGGTTTGTGTTGGATTTGCGGCGTTGATCCACATATGTTCAACATAATGCATGTCCGTACTCTTGTGGAGGAGTGTACTTTTGTTCCTTTTCGGCGTTTTGGGGGGACGTTCGGCGTGAGTTCACGCAACGTCTTTCTGCTGCTCTTCATGGTACTTTGGGTTCCTATCTCCGTGATGCTCGGCGCCCGCCGGCGGCGCAGCGGCGGCGGCCCCGGAGGGGGGTGCGCTCGCAGGCCCGTCAGCATCCCCTCACCTCCCCGTGGTGGGAGCTGGAAACCCCGTAGCCGTGCCAGGCCTGCACGGTAGGGGGCTAAGAGGGCCGACAGCTCGATCCGCGGGATTAGCAGGTGTCGGGAAAGCCATGTACAAAGGGCTTTTGAAAAAAAAAATCTGTGCAATACCGGCACCGAGATCTCCCGCGCGGCCCGTCCGATATGTTTTTTCGCGTACAGATACTACTAAGAACAGACCTACATCGAGGGGGTGGGACCTGCACTTCAGGAGCGTTTGATTGCGAGGAGGGTACGGTCGGATCTGCGGTGGGGTGTGGGTGTCGGAGCAGGTGGTGGCCAACCGGGAAGCAGCGCCAGGAAAGGGCGCTCGCTAGCCGCCGACCAACCCTATGCCAGTCGACACTTCTAAGGGGGGGGAGGCAAGACCTGGCACATGCCGGTGGCCGGTCGCAGGCGGAGGAGCGGCTATGTGAGGCGGCGGCGATTCTCAGGATCACCCGCCGCCGGAAAGACTTGTACGGAGGGCTTTTTGGATAACTAAACTAATGTCCGTACCCGGCGTCGAGCTAGTTGGGGAGCAACACCAGGGTAGGGCGCTCACTAGCGAGCCGCCACGCCGACGAGATACATCTCCCGAGGGGGGGGAGTAGGCTTGGGCGGCAAAGAGGCATGTCGCGACGGAGGGAGCGACAAGATTTGGCGACGACGACCCTCCGGAAAACCCCGTACGGAGGGTTTTGACTAATTTCCGTGCACCCGCGGCCCGACGGATCCGGCTACGGCGACCTGACCCCCCCCCCCCCCCCCCTCCTCGATACCCACTACCGGATAGACGAGACCCTTGCGGGGGGGCCCGGGTGAGCGCGGAGGGCCCTACCTCAACAAAGTCTACTAGGTGGACGCGCGATCAGAGTAGGGAGGGTACGGACGCATGCCGGACTACCTGACAGGTACCCGGGTACCGGACAGAGGAAAAAATGGGGAAATGAGCGGGAAAATTCAGGTGCGGGGAGGCAAGAGCGCCCATTTTTTTCTATGTCTATGTGTCTCGGTCCCCCCCACATGCCCTCGAGTTGACGCGGGACCTCGACAAGGAGGACCGTCGCGTCGGCGGATGCGGCGGCGACCTTGGCGGGGCTTACGGGATGAAGCGGCGGGATCGACGAGCGACCATGCGCGGAGGGGATTTTTGCTAGCCTTTCCCCTCCTATCTTCGGCAAGACCGCGGAAGTCACGCGGGAGCTAGATTAGGCTGGCCCGTCGTCCCTCCCGAACGCCGAGTCGCCGACCGGCCTGAAGGTCGAGCAGCAGTTTAGTTTTGCATTTCTCGACAAGTAGATATTTATATTTAGATCTTTTTCTCTTGATTACAAAATTATTACGCTATTATTGCTTAGGCGGGGGGACTGTGGCAATTACTGCGGTTGCTTACATTTTTTTAACCCCCGAGGAACGTCGACACACATTGCAGATAGGTGTGTCGATAGGTGTACTTGGTCGAAGAGACCCGGGCTAAACTCGCTTATAAGTCCTGTATGGCTTGGTAGAGAGGCCCGAGAGACAGCAGTCGGTCCAGTTTGCCGGCACATGTTGTGTTTAATTTCCAATTTCCGTGATGCTCTGCAGGAGGGCATTCCGGATGATGTGGCATGCCTTCCTGTTCCTTGGGCTTAGGTTTTTTCCTATTTTCTTGATTTTGCTTAGTGGCTTATGCTACTTTTTCTTGTACGAAAACTGTTTATTTCTATCACAGCCGTCGGTAAGGGCTTTGATTATCAGTCCTCGCATATATATATATATATATATATATATATATATATATATATATATATATATATATATATTGTTTGGAGTAATGGCATGTCATCCAGGCAAGTCGTCGTCAGCCTATATCGGCATGGTGGCGTTGCTCGCGGCGGCAGTCGCGTATCAATTGTACTCACGTAGTAGGCGCCTGACAACGGAGTCCGAGCCGCCGGAATGAGCCGCCGGATTGCGCTAGAACGCGCCGGATTGCCAACGGGTGCTCATCCGACTCTTGTAATTGCCGCATGCTATTGCTATTGAAATCAATTAAATTGACGGCGCACATATATATATATAGTCAGATTGTTTTAAATCTAGAGGTTTGCAAACCTTACTTACATATGTGACAGAACGCAAACTAGAACGGTAAAGCGTTACTGTAAAAGCGGCGCGTCTTACCCTGTCCTCGAGGTGACCCTCGAGGACTGAGGAAACGCCTAGCGCAACGCCCCATGCCATGCCCCCATCAACACTAGCTAGCGGCATCCCCTTAAGCCGGTGCAACCCCCGAGTACTGGCACTCTCTGCTTTGCGCTCGCCCATCTAGCTCGCGCAATTGCAGTCTCGACTCTCGTAGTCGAGCAGGGTATCAGTTTACATCGTCTCATGCGCACTCGAGCGTCACGAGACACTTCCCCACGTTCTAGGTCGCCGTCTAACAACATGCAGCCTGAGCCGTCGTCCTCCGCTCCCGGAGTGGACACTTTCCCCTTTGTAATCGAACATCGTACTTCCGAACATATTCAAAGCGCGGTGTCGGCCCTCGAACTCCGATTGGCTTAGCAGATTCATGCGTCTAACACCGCCTTACTAGCCGAGCTCGAACGATTGACATGCCCACCCGTGCGTCCGAATCAACAGCAGTCCATTCCCCTTAACGCGACCATTGCGACTGAGGGTGGTAAGGCAGCCCCTGAGCCGCCTATCGACATGTTGAACAACGACCCCGAGCTCCACGAGCCCGAGTTCGTCGATTTTGCCGCCTACGGTAAAATCATCCTTGCCGGTTAAGAGAAGCCCCCTCGCGACATCGACGAACCTCGCCTTTGGACGCTAACGGACGACACGGCCCGCTTCCTCAACGACAGAAAATCTCAAGCGGGGTACGACGAATACCTCCACATCGGGTGCTATGCCTTCTTCGACAGCTGCGCCAACGCGGCAATCAGCGAGACTTTGGACACGCTGTCAATTGGACCTGCTCTGCCGAGGCGGCGGCCGTTGCCCTCATCCGAGCGGGTCATCGCACCCACACAGCGACGGGGGAGGCCGCCCGTACTCGACTAGGGTTTCTCCGCCTGACCAAGGGCGGACGAACGAGCTCGGATTCGGACCGAGTGTTCGCCGAACTCGCACACGAGCGTTTCTGCCGCCCGCGCCCTACCGCGGTCTCAAGCGCACTGGACGAACTACGCCAAGCGTTCGTCGATAGGACGCTCGAAGTCAGCTTACATGCCGCCAGCAAAGCAGCTGCTGGAGCGGCGTTCGCGAGAGTTACGCCGGACAAACCACCCGGACAGGACGCCAAGGCCAAGAAGGCGGCCGCCGACAAGCGCAAAGCCGCTGCAGCAGCATCAGCAACGGCAGCGGCCGGAACTAAACCCAACGACGGGGCGAAACCCACCACAAAGAAGTGATGGTGTGGCCCGCCGCGCCTATTTATGCTCCCCGTCATCCCACTACATGCGTCACCGCGTGCGGCTAAGATGGCGGGAGTGACCGCACTCATCCACCATCGAAAGTCTCACCTCCCTACTCACCCTCCGCACCGACCCTCCGGACAAACTCATCACCAAAACTCGCCTTGACACATCTCGCATCCTTTCCACCCTCCATACACACACCGTCCAATGGCTGCACCATCTCCTCCTTGTCTACCGCACCAAATCACGCACGACCACTCGCCAAGCATCCGCATAATGACCCACCCATGCCCCTTCTTGCACATCACCTGTCAAACACTCCAGACCCTCCCCGGGGGGGAGTAAAACACCCCTGACCACACTTGGAGAGGTTGGACATAGGAGGTTCACGGTCTAGCCCTGACTTGTAAGTTCCCTGTTTGACGTAGTTGGGAGGGCCCAGAGACAGCAGCCGACGCATCCGGCTTTTTGGTGAAAAACCGGCGCATACGGTACATGTTGTAAACAATTTCAATTTCAATTTCAATTTGGCGGGAGTGGGAGCATATCGCCGCGAGCGGTCAAGTCGTGAACATGATCCGCCATGGCGTGCGGGTCAAGTTCAAAAACGGCCTACGTCCCCGACCTTTCAACCACGGAGTCTCCATGAAGGACGCCACCCAGACTCAACTCGACTTCCTAGCGACGGAGCTCCCACGCTTCGAAGCCTGCCGAGCTTGGGAGCGCGCCTACAACACCCGCTACGTCTCCCGCATGTTTCTCGTCCCCAAACCCGGTGTGAACAAATGGCGCCTTATTATCGACCTCCGCGAACTAAACAGCTATTGCGCGGAATTTAAGATGTCGTGTGAGACCCTCAAGCACTTACGCCACCTGTCCCGCCCGGGCCACTACTTCGTCTCCCTTGACCTCGCGGACGGCTACTACACGCTCGGCATCCGAGAAAAGGACCGCGATTTCTTCACGGTCAATTACAGAGGCGAGTTGAAAGCCTCGCATGCCTCCCGATGGGCTGGTCGGGGTCCGCTTACTATTTTTGCAAGCTCACACAAGTGTTCACAAACTCCCTGCGACAGGCGCCTACACCGATGACTGCCAACTCCGCGACGCCATACAAACCGTCACGACGTTTCCTTCGCAACGTCCGATGGCGCGGCGTACGCTTGCTACCTTACATGGACGACTTCTTGTTCATGGCCAGCTCGTACGAGGAAGCTCTACTGCTACGCGACCGCATCGAGACGCTGCTATACCGGCTCGGCCTCCATCGCAAACCCGACAAGGGCATGTGGCAGCCCACACAGGTGGGCAACCACCTCGGCCTAACAGTCGACCTCATGAACGGCGAATTTCGAGCCCCAACCGACAAGCTACACGCCCTTGCCAAACAAGCTTCAGCGTTACTCGGCCGCGCGGCGACCACCGCTCGTTGGCTGCCCGCCAGACAACTCGCGGCATTCGCTGGCAAGGCGCAATTCCTCTACCTCGCCATCGCGCCAGCCCGTTTCTTTCTGCGCGAATTACACTCCGTGTTGGCTACTCGGAAGGGATGGGGCGGACGTGTCCAGATGACACACCGGCTACGACGCGACCTCGAGTGGTGGTGTACAGTTTTCGACCAACCACCACGGCCGCTCTATCTACAAGCCAATCAAGACAGCGTACCTCCACGCCGACTCAAGCGGTTACGGATGGGGAGCCGTCCTGAACGACAACTCTGCCTACCAAGCTCGCGGTTTTTGGTATGACGACGACCAACAACGACACATCACCTGGAAAGAACTCCGCGCCGTTCGTCTCGCGATCAAGTCCTTTCTACCGCAACTTCGAGGCCGACATGTCTTACTCCACGAGGACAACACAGCCGTCGTGGCTACGCTGTCCAAGTTGACTACGCGCTCTCATGTCATGATGACCGAACTACGCCGGCTCTGGCACCTTCTCGACGTCAACGACATCAGTATCCGACCTCGCTACATCCGCTCGGCAGCGAACATGTGGGCCGACAGCCTGAGCCGGGAATTCGACCGCGACGACTGGCAGCTAAACCTCGAATATTCAACTACCTTCAAACATCGTGGGGCCCACAGTCGATCGACCGCTTTGCGTCGATGGAAAACGCACAGCTCCCACGTTTCAACGCCCGATGGCGCGACCCCAAATGCGAGGACGTCGACTGTCTACACCTTCCGGACACCGCGTGGCAACGCGAGGCAAACTATTGCAACCCGCCGTGGTCATCTCTTTCCGCCCTTTGTGCGAAACTACGCCAATCGGGGGCAGCTGCTACCGTCATCGCACCGTACTGGCCCCACAAACCGTGGTTCCATTACTTACACAGCTTGGCCACCGAGACCATCCACTACCCCGCCTCGCGAGACCTATTCTTCCCCGGTCGCGCGATGGGGTCGGACGACCATGATGGAGCATCGTGGCTTTTCGACTGCCACGCCAGCCTTGCTGCACACCCGCAGAGACGCAATAGGACGCACACCACGGACGGCCAGCTCCAGCCTCACGGACCTACGCGCTATGGTTAACCACCCGCCCAAGCCCTCGCGGCCAGCCCGGTACACATTGCGAGAGCGAGACGAGCACGCGCCGTAAACGGCTACCATGACTGCACGACTTCGCAAAATGTTGGGCACCGACCAAATCGGTAACACCGCGCTACACCTATTGAGCAGCTCCTTGGTCCCGACAACATACTCAAACTACGACAGCGGCATGCGTCAATTTGCCGCTTTCTGCCACGAGGAAAACATCCACCCGTTGCAAGCTACCACATTGTCAGTCGTTCGTTACACGGCCTACAAGGGACCGTCGCCGCTGCATCGCTACAACAATACTACTCGGCCATCAACAAGTTTTTCCGCGACCACCAGCAGCAGCCAATCGCAGTTGGTGAACTTTTGGCCGACGCTCGACGCGGACTCGAGATGCAGCAACTGCGTCTACATGAAGCGGACTCGCGCCTCCCGTTACCAGCCCCTCTCGCACTCTCGCTACTCACCACTGCCGCCAAACTCCGCACACACCTCCAGTGGACGCCTACTTCACGCCACCTTATCGCGCAATTTCGAGCGCTACTGGCAGTCTGCACAAATTATGCGTTTTTCTGCAGAGCCGAATCGACGTACGGGGTTTAACACACGAGCTCGTAGTCGACCGGCCATCCAAACAAATTTGGCTATTCATCCGCAAGGCTAAAGGCGATCAGAGACGCAACGCGGCCGACAAACCTATCATGGCTATCCCGACTGTTGCCAATCCAACCCTCGCTGACCTACTGGAATATCATTGCACACAGCGGACCGCCTATTACAAGAAATTCTACAATAGCCCCCCCCCCCCCCCCCCCCCCCCCCCCCAAGCCGCACTATGGAGCTTCGTACCTTACGAAAACTTCGGCGATTGGCAAGCGGCTGCGACACTCTCCGCCTCGCTCCTCGACGCATGCAACGCCGTCGGCGCCACACCTCCGAGTGGATTCAAATGGACATCGCACAGCCTACGTAAGGGTGCCGCCTCCGCCGCTAGCTGCATCGGGGCCCCACTCCACGTCGTCAAAATACATGGGTGGTTGGGCCAAAAACAGTTATGTCACAGAAGGGAAATACATCGACCCCACCATGACCCCATCTCCAACGGCGTGGCAGTACTTCGGCTGCCTCGTCCCAGCCAAACCGCTTCATCAAGACTAGGCTGCGCAAAACCTCCGGTTTTTTCGATATTGGCAAAACGTGCCCTCGGGTAAATAGTCATATTGTTTTAAATCTAGAGGTTTGCAAACCTTACTTACATGTGTGACAGAACGCAAACTTGAACGGTAAAGCGTTACTGTAAAAGCGGCGCGTCTTACCCAGTCCTCGAGGACTGAGGACTGAGGAAACGCCTAGCGCAACGCCCCATGCCCTGTCCCCAGAGCACTAGCTAGCGGCAGCCCCATAAGCCGGTGCAACCCCCGAGCACTGGCACTCTCTGCTTTGCGCTCGCCCATCTGGCTCGCGCAACCCACCCACCAATCCCATAATTAGCGCTAATCTCCCCCATGCCAAGCCTGTGGTGGTCTTTTGGCTAAACTGTAAAAAACTAACTTCTTTGGCAAAACGTGCCCTCGGGTAAATGGCGTGATATGTCGTCCGGTACAGGTACTGCTGTAATGACATCGCTAAACCGAATAAACATGGTCAAGGTCAGCCGTGTTCCTGACTGAATTACGAATTTCGAATGCTATAGAATTGCATTTTTACAATAGCCGTCGGTAATTGCTCCGATCAGTCCTCGTATTATTTGGAATAATGGCCTGTCATCCAGCCAGGCAGCTCGTCAGCCTACATCGGCAGTGGCACAGTCGGATGTCCCGAGGCGCTTCCGTCTGCCGCAGCACACCGAGTGTCAGAGCAGCAAAGGGCCAGCGGTGCAGTGAGCTAGCATTGCTACAATGAGTTTGCACTGCTGCTATTCATAACCCTATCGGGTTAGAGCCGTGATCGAGGGTTTCCTTTAGATCCGGCGCGAGCGTTTCGTTATCTCGTTCGTTACTCGTCCACGTAACAACTTACTTACCTAGCTACTCATTTTCGGGGGCGCAAGATGAGGGGTTGTTGGTAGTTTGGCCTATATTGGTAAGGCTACCGGTGTAAAGCCAAACCTTTCCTCGCAGCGGGCGGGGACAGCTCCTGGCCTGTATGCCTAGCCTCTAGCAGTTTAGCAGGGCGTCGCGGCCTCTTCGCGTATCCCGGAGGCCTGGTCTGATATATAAATGTTATTCTATTAGCTATAAGTAATTAACATGTACCTCGAGAATCTGACACGTTGTTAAGCTTTGTATTTAGTTGCGGATTTATTATTTAGCAAAATATGTTTCACATGGCTTTTGAATTCAGCGATAGGAATGAGGCAGCTATAGAGACAAACAACCCATAAGGACGGCATAGCCAAAGATGCCAAGAAAGACCGTTTCGAAGTTGCAATGGAGGTCAGAGGAGTTGCTGGCACCACCATCCCGTCAAATCGTCTTTGTCTCTCGGCAGCTCAAGTCAGCTGCTAAGATTTTTTTTTTTGATAAGCCTCATCGGTTTGCCGTGGCCGGCGTGTATCGGTGCAAGCTCGCTTCTGTGTTTTCCCGGTGTTGTATACGTCGATGCATTCGTGCATATGGAGTATTGTCGAAAGCAGGGTTGAGAATGATACGACATGAATATCTTAAAGGTTTGCATAATAGCAGCCCGCAGTTTTGTACCGTGACGCTCGCTGGTATATTGATTGAGCGAGTGCGTTATTGGTCGATGTGCACAGTCGGCAGCGTTCAATACGGAAGCCAACCCGCAGTAACCAACAGGCTACTTGCACCTTGGCTTCGGTATTGTAACGCCCAGCACCCTAGTCACTCTCGATACGTGTCGAATATTAAAGTTAGTCGCTGCCGTTGCGTCCTTCAGTTTAGATTGAAGGTAGTTCAAAATTTTCTGCGCGGCTCGGGTCACCGTCTCGCGGTCCTGCAGTTGCAGCAGCCTCCGAACGTATGCCTTGCACGCCGTATTGTACTCGGAAAACTCCCTATCCGACCTAGCGATCAGCCTACCCAGGACAGCCGCTGCGAGGTTTCGGTACAGGAGCTTCACTCGAAGGGAGCGAAGGTGGTTGCGCTCGTCGATGGCCGACGCCAACTTCTTCTCGAAAAACATAGAAAGCGCTAGGATGTTCGACACCTGCTGCTGTACCGCACTCAGCTCCTCGTTCATAGCGTCGTACCGTTGCCCTTCACTTTCCGTCATCGAGCAGTCAAGTTCACTCTCCTCACACCCGTCGTCGCTGTCGTTGTAGAACTGGCCGGCGTAGACTGCGCTGTTCTCGCCACTCGTAGAGTCATCAGAGTACGAGCATGCGCCGACCGCGTCGCCATCTTTCGTCGAGACCATGGCGCCAAAGCTTAAAGCGTAATGAGAAAGTCGAGATAACAGGGTACTCCTTCAATAAAGCACGACTCCTTCTTGCGCGTGTGTAGGACTCCCTGTTATTCGCCGAAGTCTGGCGCAGATGCGTTAGAGCAGCGAATGTCGTTGATGGAGGAGTTAAGTTGGTCGTTCCTTCGGCTCGCTCGCGGAGACACAGCGACGACAATGAAGGTGGGGCGGTTAATCAATGTGTAGGGGCATGTGAAAGAGTCCACGAATGTGTTAGTGCGTTTTAAAAAAGCTCCTGTGGCTCTCAACAGTTTGGTGGCGCAGCTGAGACTCCGCCGATCTGAATGACTGTTGATGACGGCTGTCGGGATTAGCCGTCAGCTGCTGCAGAAATAGCTATAGAGAGCGTTCCCGACGACAGGTACAAGCTGAAGCGCCTAGGGTGCGGGGGGCAGTAGAGGGTGGTCGTGTTCAGAATGACTCAACGTGCGACCGTTACGGTATGGGTTGTGAGGCGCTGCTCCTGTCCGCTCTGCTTGTGACTCTGCTTTTGATAGGCGTTGATGGCTGGTGCGAGCTTATGCCGGCTGAGGCGCGGCGTAGCGTCACGTCAGCAGTGAGTACAGTTGAACGCGAGGAATGGCGTAGTCGCCGCGGCCGGCGCAATCAATTGCGCAAACCGACAGAATGCGCGGATGTATTTGCTTACACGTACTTTCGTATTGTATATATATTCAATGAAGTACCTCTAAATACTCGTATCTGGTACAACAGCGTTTCTGTAGTCGTTATTTGGCTGTTCGATACTGGATGTACTGGAACAGGTTTCGGTACGGGTACATCCCTTATTGTATGCCTACCTTTATTTATACCGTTGCATTGGAACGCAATTAGCGCCGCTGTACTGTACTTTAAGACACAATCGAAAAAAATTAACCCGTACGAGTATCGACGACGCAGTTAGCAGACGTACCGGGGACGTACATATGGGCCAGCCGTTTGCCTCCCCACTTTCGGGTAGAGACGGGTACAGGTACAGTTGGGGCCAACCCCCTTCCCGAAATAGTACTTAACATACTGAATGTATGACTTCTAGAAACGGCTGTACTGGTACATCAATCGTACTTAGTTATGGTCGTCGTAATATTAAAAAATTTTACAAGAAAAGCAGTCATCGTAATCGTACTTCATCATATCGTTAACTACAAAGAAGGAATCATGGATTACACTATAGCATCATATTCATCCACTAATTGTTGGTCAGGATTTATTTCAGCAACATGATAAGATTACAGCACCAATTCTCGTTTCTATTGATGTGCAAGGTATATATGTATTTCTTCCTTTCTTTCTTTTTCTTGCTTGGTGGCCTCCACTGCTTTCTCTTGTAAGAAATTGTTTATATTTAGAGAACGGTGTAGCTCCCAATATAAATGTTGTATTCCTCGACCATTTGTATTGGGGCAGGTAACATAGGGAATATGGAAATACCGCAAGTAAAAAAATTCATACTGTCATTTGCGTAACGAATCTGGTGCCGCATATTAGTATAATCTGCTAGGTTTATGCACAATGTAGTGCTTTCCTTTTGCTGTGCTTTGGATTCCGTGATCCTCTTGTCACTCTTGCCCTCTTGTTTCCCCTCCCACTTTCCCTGTCCGTGCTCATCTGGTTCTTCTTGTAAACAAAAAATTAATCTGGTGCCGCATAGGGAGTATCGCCTGGCTAGTTTTCCATATTAGTCATATTTATATGATGACTGTGAATAGAAGCAAAAAAGCAATAACTGACTACGGGTACCGGCATTGAATTCGAACGGTCAACCGGTGCCCGTTGGGGCGAGTGATAAACACGCAATAAAGCTCGCGGCATGTAAACAAAGACCGCACCAAGCTTCTATCAACTAGCGGTAGCTTCAACAAGAAGTTAATCACATAAATGCACATACATGTGGCATCTCTAATGACATGTTCGGAATGATGAATACGTCTATCTCCCTACTAAAAGCGGACACGTCTCTTCCCATCGTGCATTTATTTCGCGAGAACTTTGAACCGAGATGCACCCAATCTTTCTAATATTAACATATAAGTTTCGCGAGAGGTCAACTACTCCAAAGTCCTATTGGCGCCTTGCTTGCAGGCTGAAATCTGGCACGCAAAACCTCTATTGGGAAGCTCTACGCGGAAGGTAGGTAGGGGCATGCTATTAGGTAATCAAGCGGTGAAGTTGCCGGTGATCATTGTGAGATTCGTTAAACAATACTAATTTGTTTCCCATCTATTAAAAACTCTAAACGCTTCATGCCCTATGGCGTTCCATACGATTGTATCAAGACATGCAAATGTGTGCCGTAATCATGTCAATAGCATACCGTGCCGACTCGCGCTCCCGCGATACATTGAAAACGAAAGATGTCAAAATCGTCGATTAGGGGCGCAACATGCTTGTGGGCTTATTTAGAGTGGCGCGCGTGCATGCACGCTTTGACCGGTGGTCATTGGATTATGATTGCATATACTGCGCTTTACATAGAAGGCCTTGATATGCAAGGGTCTCGGCGGTTGCGATGCTTGCTATTCGCTATTAATAGCATTGTATAAAGGGTAACATACATATACACTACACGCTCACGGCGTGTGGAGGGGATCGCCACCTCCAAGCCTAGAAACACCATCACCCGCATGCGCGTGCTTCAATAGTTCACCGTCTATATTGTGACGGTTAGCCTCTGAAGCTAACGGTTGACACTAAGCAGTTTTATTCTTGCTTGTTGTCGTTGTCGCTCCATGTGGGTATGCATATGGAGAAAGATGGAAGAGATGTCTTATTGTTTAGTGCGTTAACAATATATTGTAATTAAACAAAGAAATGGTAAACAGTGTATGACATCTCCCTCCACTGCACTATGCTTAAATAGATCTAGCCTTGCTAGCTCTCGCTCGCTCTCGCGTGGTTCTCGAGACATGCGCTAGGGTTCTCGTAAAGGTCTAAACGAATTACCGACGCGGCTTGTATATAGTCTCGTTGCACCATCGTGTCGTGTAGCGAGTTAGATCATATGTGTGAAATGTACGCAGGCGCCCGCCGGTGGCGCAGCGGCGGCGGCCCCGGAGGGGGGTATGCTCGCAAGCCCGTCGGCACCTACCTCTTCCTCCACGTTGTGGGCGCTAGTGACCCTCTAGCCGTGCCATGCTTGGCATGGTAGGGGGCTAAGCGAGGTTCCGGAATTTTCGATGCGTGTGATCATTAGCTGTCGGGAGGCCATGTACGGCGGGTTTTGGAAACCAAAATACCCGCATACCAGCACTAAAATCTCCCGCTTGGCCAATCCGATATGTTTCTTCGCGACTGAATACTCACATATACTCTCCCGATAAGGAGGCGGGGGCGGTGCCTGTGAATTGCTTTTGGCGAGAAGTGTACGGATGGATTAGCGGTGGGATGCACGTGTTGGAGTTGGAGGCGGACAGCCGGGAAGTAACGCCAAGGAAGGGCGCTCGCTCGATATCGACCAGCGCTCGGGAGGTCGAGCATACCCATACAAGGGAGCGGAACTCGACATCAACAACGAGGAGGACATCCGCATCGAGAGAAGTGGCACGGTGTAGCGGCGTAGTTGATATCGGCCGCCGCCAGAAACACTCCGTTCGAAGGGTTTCGGTTATTGAAATTGAAATTGAAATTGAAATTGTTTACAACATGTACCGTATGCGCCGGTTTTTCACCAAAAAGCCGGATGCGTCGGCTGCTGTCTCTGGGCCCTCCCAACTATGTCAAACAGGGAACTTACAAGTCAGGGCTAGACCGTGAACCACCTATGTCCAACCTCTCCAAGTGGGGTCGGGGGTTTTACTCCCCCCCGGGGAGGGTCTGAAGCGGTTTAAAAGCGGTGTGCAAGAATGGCTTGGGGAGGTGCGTTATGCGGAGGCTCGGCGAGTGGTCGTGCGTGATTTGGTGCGGTAGACAAGGAGGAGATAATGCAGCCATTGGACGGTGTGTGCATGGAGTGAAGAAAGGATGCGAGATGTGTCGAGTCGGGCTTTGGTGACTAGTTTGTCGGGAGGGTCGGTGCGGAGGGTGAGGAGAGAGGTGAGACTTGCTATGGTGGACGAGTGCGGAGTGCCCGTGCGGCTCATGACTATGGGTAAGATGTCGACTTCGGTACCTGGCCAGTGGTTTCGGATGGCATTTGCGAGGGGTGTGTATTTGTCCCTAATCAAGCTAGCTGTGTGTGAGAGGTTGTGGTCGGTGCAGTATTTCCATTCCCCTATCTGTATTTTCCTGA
>JAPMLY010003689.1:0-20070 GCA_026401115.1 Tetraselmis chui | reverse complement strand
CTCACACACACCACTCCACCCGCAAACACACCTTTAAACTTCCCCTACAACCACACCACATACAAGCATACCGGAATAGTACACCCTCCCTCATCAACCAAACGGCCTCCGTCCATGCAGAAATTATCCATACAACCCCCTCCACGGCCACCCCCGATTCCCTCGACACCCTTGCCTCGAAATTTACCACACTACTCTCCCAACATATGGACCACGCAGCCACCATATGGCCCCCCCTACCCCCTAAGAAGCCCCGCCCAACTTCCTCGTCCCTTGCCCCCACCTGGCTAAATAAAACAACACGCAAACTCATACGCAAACTGCGCAGATGTAGCACCAACGGTGCCCCCCTACCCCTCGCCCAATCCCTCTTGACTACTACTGACTATCTCTCCCCTACTGGCATCAAACACCAATGCCAGGCATGCATACGCCACCTAGTACGAACTACCACCACGAACATACTGAAGAAAATTAAAACAGGCGCAAATGCTGCCTACGACGCCTGCCCTAAGTCCTCCCGCCGTCGCTTGAAAATTAAAAGCGGCCTCCTCCCCCCAACCACCGCAACCTCGACTCTCCACCGCATAACCAAACCCGACAAAACCACCGCGACCTCTCCATCCGCCGTCCTAAACGCGGTACACTCTCACTTCACCACTGAACTCAGACGTGCCACCCCACCCGACCTACCCATCCCCCCTTGGGAACACCCAAATAACCCCGACAACTTAACCATCGAACCCCGCGGAGACCCCTCTCTCACACTTGCCGACATGATTACCCGCCATACCTTCGACAAAACCCTCAACTCGCTAGGCACTGGCAAAGCCCCCGGCCCCGACGTCATCCCCATCGAAATTCTCAAGTTCCTACCCCCAGGGACCCGCTCCGCCCTCTTTGCTCTCCTCTCCCTCCTCGCCCGTAATTCCTACACCCCCCCATACTGGTGCCACAGTACAACATGCCTGCTACATAAAAAAGGTGACCCCACCCTCCTTGACAACTACCGCCCCATCGCCCTCATGAACAACCTTCTTAACCTTTGGACCGCACTAATCAAAGACGCAGGCTCAAAATGCGCAGAAACTTACGGCATTCTTAGCGACCAACAAGACGGCTTCCGACAACACCGCAGCATCCACGACGCACTCTCATCCATCATCATGACGATGGAGGACGCGAAACTCCACAACAAAGACATCTACGTCATGTACGCGGACTTCAAAGGGGCGTTCAATGCCGCGGACCACCGCATCATGTTCAAACACATGAGACAACTCAGTATGCCCTCCACCTTTGTAGACACATGCGAACACCTCTACGGGGTCTCAGCCACAGACTAAATTACTCCTCACGGCCCCACCCCCTCCATCGGCATAAATCGCGGAACCTTACGTGGTGACACCCTCTCCCCATTTCTATTCACCCTCTTCCTTGAACCCTTTCTCCGCTGGCTCACCGTGGGCAGCCGGGGATATCGCCCAGGCCCCCCCACCACTAACGTCGACCCCACTTAACCTACAGCCACATACCCCGGCCACGGATTCGCCGACGACCTCAGCCTCGCCACGGGCTCGACCCCTAACATGGCCATCCAACTCAAGAAACTCTCCCTCTTCAGCGCCTACACAGGTATGACCGTCAACATCCGAAAATGTTGCATTACCGGAGCCCTTTGACGTACATGCAACGCCCTCTCCCTTGCCAACACCACGCTCCTCGCTTCCCGCCTTCAATCACTATCCATCACCGTCAACTCCACCCCGGCCCCAATCCCCTCAATCGGCCCCTCAAACACATACCGCGTCTTAGGGGTCGAACTCAACACCTCCCTCACCTTCACCAAACACTGGCACGAACTGAAACGAACTACCGCATCCCTCATCAACGCCCTCTCCACCTCCCTACTAACCCAAACCCGCAGAATACGCGTCATCCGAGGCCTCCTAATTGGAAAACACTTCACCCTCCGGCTCGGCCTCTTCAGCGACTCCCAACTGGACACCCTCGAAGGTCAAATGTGCCGCGCCCTCCGCTCCGCTGTCTCCTCGGTACGTAACCTCCCCCGCACCGCGCTCCACCGACCCACCTCAGACCTGGGTTACGACCGACCCTCCACCGACCCTCCCTCAAAGCCCATGCCGCACAGCTCACTGTCGGTCACCTCCACAAAGTCATAAACTCCCCCGGATATAGAGGCCACATGGCCATAGCCCACATACACACCATCTCCACCACAAACTCCCACTGGCCCACTGAATCCATCATGTCAGACAGATTCTCCCCACCCACACTAAGAAGCCTAGTACGAGCCCAGCGCGATGCTGGCACTATGTTTCACAACATCCCTCCCCTCTCCCTCACCAACCCCATTGCCTCCACAATCCGCATCCACTTCACCCGGCAGGACGACGCTCTCCTTGCATCACTCAGAGACATAGCCGCACACATCACAGACCCTCACACATACAAGCAGGCATACTGCGACTTCTCACCCCGCAAAACACACGCTTTCCTCCTCCCCCGTCTTAATCCCCTTTGGCAAAAACACATAACCACATGGCCACAAGTCCTCCTCCGCGTCACCCCTTCCTCCTTCATTCTCAAATCCTGCAAATCCATCTCCAAACTCACGGGGTCCACCGCTTCACTTTCAATCCCCATTCGTCTTCTCGCCGCAGTCCTTACCGAACACTCCGATATTATCCACAACCGCCTCCCCGTCACCAGTCTCACCTCCAAACAAGCATCCCCCCCCACCACTGTCCACTCCTCCTGGATTCCCCTCCTTTCACCACACCTCCCCCCCCCCCCCCCTCTCCCCCGACACCCGCACCTCCCGCACCAAGAACTACCCCCCCATTGCACCCATCACGCACACAGACACAGCATACCTCACCCCCTCAGACCACCACTTCCCCCCCTGCGACGTTACGCGCATCATTTCCAAACACAAGGGCATAGAATACGGACAAACGCAATACATGGTCGAATGGGCCCCGGAACACCTCACGGAATGGGACATACAACTCCAACTTGACGACGGCTTCCGCCTCATCTCTTCCACCCCCACATCGGTATGCCTCCTCACCCCCACCCCCGCCGACTGCTCCATATGTCACAACCCACTGCACACAGAACCCACCTCCACTTGCTGCACATGCCCTCACTTTGCCGTCCATTCCTAATGCCGCCCCGCCTAAGGCCCCGCCACATGGCAGTGCGACTGGTGCGCTCGCGGCCAACAACACGACCTCACCCGCCTCCACGAAGTCCAGTGGGTGCCATGCCTACAACTACACGACACCATCAGTGAGACCCCCTCCGGCCCCACTCAATGCAATAATTCCGGCTTTGTCCCCTCCACGACACCCATCCTCCTAGAACCCGGACCCCCTCCATGGATGCACCCCCTCATCACATTCAACCACGACCCCATCCACCCCGACCTCGACATGCTCCCTACCGGTAAATTCGCCATTCACACACACCCATCACTACACGACACCACTATACTATGCACTCCCGACGGCCGCGCGGTCACCACCCTTAGCGGACCCCGCGTCCGTCACCTATTCCAACTCTTCCGCCCCGACCTCTCGCAGCACACGTTCGAGGAGGAGGTCTACCACCTCCTCACCCGCCTAGGTTCCCGTTCAGAAATCCACTCCCCCACACCCGCCACCACCACCCGTAATAGATGGGCCAGTAGGGAGGACCTCCTCTCGGCTCTCCGCCACACATTCCACATCCAGACATAACTCTAATCCGACCCCCTCAATAAATAACTCCACTCCCACACATACCACTCACTTTACCCCGAAGACATAGTCTTCTCATCAAGCGGCAGTAATGCCCCACACACATGGCAAGGCACAAACATCGCCAACCCGGAATACGACCACGAATGCATGCGCCGCGCCATGGAGCATGCAATCACCAGCGCACACCTCATTGCCTCCCGCACACCCAGCGCAACCATCCTCATTCTCCCCCGCTGGGAACACACACCATACCGCCATTCCAAATACATCAACTCCCCATACACACATCAAATCTACACTCTTCCCAACGACGCGAACACATTCCTACCCCCCGACCAACACACAGGCCATCCCACTCCTACCCCATTCGACACGCGCTGGATGGTCGACATCTACCTCGTCGCCAACACCCTAGCCCTATCCGCCCTACCCTCACACACAGCCATGACCGCACTCCACAACACTCTCGAGTCTATCTACGACACACACCTCCCCAACCCCACCATCACCATCCCACCTCCACACCTCACCGACTCCTACTCACCACACTCAGCATGCATCTACCATCTCCCCCCCAACCCTACTCACCCCCTTACCTACCCCCATCATGAACGCATGCAACTAACATACTCCCCCACCAGAGGAAACCTTGCTTGGAATTGGCAGGACTTCGTATACAGAGACGGCTCCAAGAAAGGAGTCACTCCATTGCGCGGATGGCGGCCGACCACTTGGGCCATGTACAAAGATCGCTTTTCACGAAAGTTGGTATCGAGCGAGCCATACACACCACTCGTATCTAGTTACAAACTATTCCCGATTGTAGCCTCCTCCGCTTGGACTTGGAAAACGCCTTCAACACCATTTCCCGCCGGAGATATCCTTGCAAAGTGGTACAAAAATCCCGACTTGCATCCTATTATCCCGTTGGTTGAGATGATATATATCCACTAGACTCCACGGTGTATTACTTCGACCCCAAAAGATGCTTCGCTCTTGTACGGCACGGTTCAATCCCGTACGGGTGTCCGATAAGGATATCCTCTTGGCCCGCTTTTGTTCAACTTGGCGATCAGCACCCCCCTTCGGAAATTGAAATTGTTTACAACATGTACCGTATGCGCCGGTTTACACCAAATACCGTACGCGCCGGTTGCTGTCTTTGGGCCCTCCCAACTATGCCATACATGGAACTTACAAGTCAGGGCTAGACCGTTAACCACCTATATCCAACCTCTCCAGGGATTTTCGGGGGTTTTACTCCCCCCCGGGGAGTGTGTAATGCGGATTGAGGGCAGCGCGCATTCAGGGGCATGCGAAGGTGCAGTGTGTGGAGGCGCGGCAAGTGGAAGTGCGGGACTTGATGCGGTATATGAGTAGGAGATGATGAAGCCATTGCACAGTGTGCGTGTGGAGTTGTGCAAGGATGTGAGACGTGTCGAGTCGTGCTTTGGAGATGAGTTTGTGAGGGGGGTCAGTGCATGCGGTAAGTAGGGAGGTGAGACTTGCGATGGTGGACGAGTGCGGTGTACCCGTGCGGCTCATGACGATGGGGAGGACGTCGACCTCGGTACCTGGCCAGTGGTTGCGGATGGCATTTGCGAGGGGTGTGTATTTGGTTCGAATCGAATGACTTGTATGGGATAGGTTGTGGTATGTGCAGTACTTCCACTCCCCTACCTGAATTTTCTTAATTGATGAGTACCGGCGGCGACCGTTTGTATGGCCGACGAATCGAGGTTCGAGGAGGCGGATGAAATCGGGTTTGTGCGCC
The DNA here is from genome assembly GCA_026401115.1 of Tetraselmis chui. Taxonomy (NCBI): domain Eukaryota; kingdom Viridiplantae; phylum Chlorophyta; class Chlorodendrophyceae; order Chlorodendrales; family Chlorodendraceae; genus Tetraselmis; species Tetraselmis chui. The sequence goes on along the minus strand of JAPMLY010003689.1, from coordinate 14,529 downwards.
GGGGGTCGTAGCGCAGGGGGGAGATTCTCAGGGGAGAGGATGGCGGGGCACGAGGTTAGGGAGTCGGGCGAGAGACCTTCGTCAGCAGCTACGAGGCGGGTCGGCATGTGGGTGGGGTGAGGGGGATGACAGTCAAGAGGGGTGTGGGGGGGGGTGGGGGAATCGAACGATTTGATGGGTTTGTTACCGAAGTCTGCAGTGATGGTCTCCCAGCGGCCTCCGTTGTGACGTTCCAAGAGGGAGAGTAGGAGTTGCAGCGCGTTGTTATGTCGGTCCTGTCTTAGGCCAGACATGGTGGGGAAGTTACCGGCCATGTGGCCATTGCTAGTGAATTGTCCACACATGGGGCAGCGCGAGGGGTTGTGTGTGAGAAGGCGGGTGTTGTGGACTCCCCACATGAATTCTTGCTTGTGGGTGAATTGGATATTTGTGAGTGTTGTGTGTTTTTTGTGGAAAGAGAAGTCGGCGCCGTCCTCCGCGGCGCGGGCGAAGAGGGCATCGTGTTTGGTTGTTTGCGAGAGGGGTGTGTGTGTGTGTTTGGTGCTGTAGGTGTGAGCGTCCCCTCCGGAATATTGGTAAACGGTGTAAGGATTCATCAGCGTTCCAAGCCGTCTCTGACGATTGCATCACTTGATCAAAACGCCTTTCGTCTCGATTGGGATAACGGTGGCTACGGAGGAATAGAGGGAAGTCTACTCGAGGGTTCAACCAATCAAGTCTTCGTGCATAGTACCCCCGGATACAACCCATGAACTTGTTGAGGTGATACGGGCGATGGTTCCCGTTGTTACGGGTACTAGTAACATAGGAGCTCCTTTGGCGATGGACTTCTCGATGGCATATGGCCCTCCGGCATCTCACAGTGAGAACTATGTTCATTCTTGGCGACAAGACACCGTGGAGGCTCATCAGCTCCTCTTGGACAAGATCGTTTGCTTTGCGATGTCGGACTTCGGAGGGACACATGCTGCCTTTCGCTTGATGATAACGTGTGCGGAGCGCCGCTATGGGTTCTTGCTCCGCACCCCTCCCCCTTGATATCTGCCGACCGTACCTTGTCGTTGCAGATATAGCCGTTCGTACTGCAATTTTCCGAATCTCGGGCGTTTCTCAGGACGTACAAACGCTCGATCAACTGAATTCTGCTATGCGCGAGCTTTCCCTACCCGCGGAGTTTGGGGGGCTTAATGTACCGTCCCTCGAGCTAGACGTTGCACTTGCTCACTATGCTTCATTCACCGCGACCCTCGCCAACTTGATAACTGATTACGAGTCCGAGTCGCTAGGTCCTATGTACGGTCTTATCTGCCAAGAACTATTGAATGTTGCTACTTCTACTTTACCGTGGGCGGTCCAATTGCGCAGTTCGTATGATACGATCTCCACTATGGGCGGGTTCTCGGAATCGGATCTCGTGGTGGTGAGTAACACACTTAATCAAGACCTTTCCGATTATGTTGGGCCCGATGTCGAGTTGGTGGTATCTCCGGTTAACAATGTTGTGGCTCCCGCTACCCAATTGACTTGCCTACAACTTCCGACTCCCGATCAGGGACTGGATCCGCCATTTTTTTGTTGGGTTCGGATCCATGAGTACTTGATTTTTTAGGATCCGGAACTAGTGAGTACCTCTAAAGAAGGGATCCGGATCCCGCGATTACCTGTGATTCTAGGGTTCGGACCCCGCGATTACCTACTGAACCTTGGGTTCGGACCCCGCGATTACCTGTGATTCTAGGGTTCGGACCCCGCGATTACCTGTGATTCTAGGGTTCGGACCCCGCGATTACCTACTGAACCTAGGGTTCGGACCCCGCGATTACCTGTGATTCTAGGGTCCGGATCCAGCGATTACCTGTGATTCTAGGGTTCGGATCCAGCGAGTACCTGTGTTTTTGATTCCGGAACCGAGTACATGAGTACTTCTAAATTTTTTGGTTCCGTTGGATTCGTTGGGTTCGCGATTCCAACAAGTACTCGAAGTACTCATGCAAATTGATACAAATTGCGCATTTTGGGGGAAGTTTGTACTGCAATTTGAATTTTTACATCTCTATTAGTTCTATGCGCCTGCTTATGCTTGGATCCCATACAGTAGATACGTACAATTCACTTCCCATACTTTCTGCCCGCTGCAAACATATTTAGTACTTTACAGTCTATCCCATACAATTTAGCAAAGCTTTTGGTCCCTCCGGCAAGTGCCACAAGCAACGTATGTGAGTTTATAGCCCTCCGGCTCAAAAAAGACACTTGCCATCACAAGGAAACATATTCCGATGCAGTACCATTTTTCACATATGATGTGACAAGTTATGCCAAATGGTTTATCGCATGGCCAGTGCGAGTCCACCAAATGAACATTAAATGCACAAAAGATGGATGAAAACAGGTTTAAGACAACCATTTCTTACAGTTCATATATAATTGTGACAACCATATTCCTCGCGCATACATAATTCAACAATTACATGAGACTAACAAGGCATCCTCTAGGCTATCTTCCTTGGTGTTCTTCTTGAACGCGTCATGCATTCGCCCCGCTTTGTTGAACAAACGCTCGCATGCACCAGAGGTAGCAGGCATAGATAAGTACTGCCGCGCCATTAAAGCCAAGTCGGGGTACAGAGCTGCATGTGTTTTCCACCATGTCAACACACAAATGTCCTTGTCCGTTTCTTGGGGCAGCTCAATGTAACGCTCTAAGTCATCCTTTTCCACGTGCTTGGCTGTAGAGGGCGTCACACGCCCAGTCAAATCCCCGGAAAGGAATGCAGTGAAAGACTTACTCTTCGACGACATCAATTGCTTGCCAATCTCTGCAGCTGGATAGGCACCGCCTTCTGCCTCGCTCTCTTCCGGCTCTGTGCGCCACTGCTCTCCAAATTCTCTTCTTGCAGCCGCCAAAATTGCAGGCGCAAAGTCTGGGCGAATGCCATTGAAGTCCAGATTCTTAAACCTGCACAATTCACATTTTTAGTTAACATAGCAAATGCACAAGTAAATTTGCATACACACACACACACACACAGAAACACGTAGAGAGCATACAAAATAGGTACACAAACGAACACCACACACACATACACACACATTCAGAAGTAGATGCACATACAAGCCTACACACACACAAGCAGATAAACACAAACACATGCATAACACACACACACACACAAGGACGCTCAGATACAATCACATCTATTTATCAACATTTAATATATTTATCAGGTATATAATAGAAACAAATGTGCAAAATTTAAACACATGCACACAGAACCATTACAAGGTACTCACCGAATGTCCAGCAATGTCGCAATCCCTATCTTGGTGTAATCGTTCTCCCTTATGTTCGTGAAAAAACGCTCAATGATTCCGGCCCGCAGACTCTCCCTTGCCTCCGCCATATGAGGCTCCATGTCCTCCGCTTCGATGGTGTACAAGTCCATATCCCTCCGCTCATCTTGCAATGAAACGGGCCTGTGTGACGACAGCTGCTCTAACAAAGTGCCTAACATAGGGTAAACAAGGGATATGGTAACATAGTCACCCTGCAGCAAATTCACAACTTGAGCCACTGGCCACAGGATCGCAGCTAGCTCTCGAATAGTCTCCCAATCCTCAGTGTTGATGGCGAAGTCCGAATACACCTTCCCATCGTCATTGGCAACGCAACCATTGGGTACCTAGTATAGAATTAATATCTCAGTAAATGAACAGTAATGCAACTTAACAATAATGCAATGAAAACACCGCAAGACAGTACTTACTTGTAACATATACTCGGTAATTGCTTCAGCGTTCTGCACAAACCACACAGCCTGAGGAAACAAGCCTAACCAACGAGTGGCTGACTTGGTACTTGGCTTACTTGTGGGAAGACCCATCCGAGTTTGAATCTCCGACAGCTTGGCAGCGCCCAAAGTGCTCCTAGAAAAGTGGGCACTCTGACCTTGCATTGCTCGGGAACAATCCTTGATGTGCGGCTCCTCCACGAACTTGTTGACACACAACTGAATGCCATGAGTAACACAGGTATGTCCATCCAATGCACCCCATCCTTTCTTCATGTTTGCTCCATTGTCGCACACCTAGGCAACCGTCAAACCATCTTCATTCAGAGACATACATAACAAGCAAAAACAAAAAGCCAAAATCTAAACTAACTCTTACCTTACTGAATATTGATTCATACACAGTGTCCACAGCTTTGACGCCTTCCAAGTCGTCTGCTTCGACAAGCTCTCCCACATTCACTCCAGCAAGTCTGCGCTTTGTCGTTTGCAAAATATTCTCACCTGTGTGGGAAACCTTTCCGTAGGGCTCGCAAATAACCAAGCGCTTCATAAGTTGCCACGATCCGTCGATCCAATGCACCATTACCGCCAACAATGAAACAAAATTCTCCCCCCAAATATCTCCAGATATGCACGGCTTCAATCCGTCTTGAAACAACCCGTTCATCATGACTCATGTTTCAACAAGTGTCTGAAACAAGCAAAATTAATTACCTTAGTTATTTTTAAAGGCAACACGCAGTCATACATTCAAATAAACCAACAGTAATTACCTTTTGAGCCAAGGATGCCATGCAACGCATTACCGTCTCACGACATGGACCGCTATATGCGCCTCCCGAAATAGCAGACATCACATCCTTGAGCTCTGTGTCCGACTCCATGATCCCGAATGGCCGACATCGCTTGACCACCCAAATTGTTATCAACTCGTCAAGGTACTGTTTCCTTTTCGCAGAAATCTACGAATAGAGTCAACAACGAATGAAAGGTCAATAACATGCCATCATTAAGTCAATAACATGCTACTATACAATCACAATGGGACATGACTTACCTCTGCTTTGATCACGGTGGGGACAGAGACATCCCCAACTTGAATGTTTTCACCAGTAGCCAAGTCCTGTCTGTACTCACCTTTATGCCGACATCTGAGGTGCTTGATAAGATTTGAGGTCCCTCCGCTGTACTTGAGCTTGACTTCCTTTGGACACAACTTACATACGACATAATTGACACCATTGGGGAACTTCTTTGGCTTCTGGAAATGATTCCAGCATTGAGCATTGTAGATCTTCTTCTTCGGCGGCGCCAAGTCGTCATCCACGATGACCTCTTCATCGCCTTCGTTATCTTCTTCGATGCCTTCTTCAACCTCGTTTGATGTTACAGTGGCTATAGCTTGCAGTCGGTTCTTCCTCTTCCGGCTTATCCGATTCGCCTCTCGATTTCGTGCCTCCTGCAGAAACACAATGCACCCATCAAAAGTTAGTAATGGAAACATGAAATTGTAGCGAAAGAACACAAAAGAACACAAAGAACAGAAAAGCATCACAGAACAACGATAACAAAGTGTCGACAAGCTCAACTGCAACGCTATTACTATGGCTTCGATAGAGCACATACACAGAGACGTAGAAGTGCGGGCGGAGGCGGGGAGTGGGCGCCATGCGGCGCTACCGAACAGCACAGTGCAACAATATGCTTAACGACAAAGTAACATTTTATGTGGGAAAGCAAGGAACAGAAATGCATCACAGAACAACGATAACAAAGTGTCGACAAGCTCAACTGCAATGCTATTACTATGGCTTCGATAGAGCACATAAACAGAGACGTAAAAGTGCGGGCGGAGGCGGGGAATGGGCGCCATGCGGCGCTACCGAACAGCACAGTGCAACAATATGCTTAACGACAAAGTAACATTTTATGTGGGAAAGCAAGGAACAGAAAAGCATCACAGAACAACGATAACAAAGTGTCGACAAGCTCAACTGCAACGCTATTACTATGGCTTCGATAGAGCACATAAACAGAGACGTAAAAGTGCGGGCGGAGGCGGGGAGTGGGCGCCATGCGGCGCTACCGAACAGCACAATGCAACAATATGCTTAACGACAAAGTAACATTTTATGTGGGAAAGCAAAGAACAGAAAAGCATCACAGAACAACGATAACAAAGTGTCGACAAGCTCAACTGCAACGCTATTACTATGGCTTCGATAGAGCACATAAACAAAGACGTAAAAGTGCGGGCGGAGGCGGGGAGTGGGCGCCATGCGGCGCTACCGAACAGCACAGTGCAACAATATGCTTAACGACAAAGTAACATTTTATGTGGGAAAGCAAGGAACAGAAAAAGCATCACAGAATAGCGATAACAAAGTGTCGACAAGCTCAACTGCAACGCAATATGGCTTCGATAGTGCAAATAAACAGACATAAAAGTGCGGGCGGAGGCGGGGAGGGGGCGCCATGCGGCGCTACCGAACATCATAACGCAGCTAACTCGGGGGTGAGGGCAGAGCAGAGGGGGGGGGGGGGGAACTCTTGCTTACCTCTTCAACTTTCTCTTGCTCGTTGTGAAAATCTTCAAGCAGGGTGGACCAATTGGCTTGCCGCCTTACGTTGAGCTCGGTTTCTGAAGTGGCGGCTTCCTCCGGCAGTCCTTCCCACATAACTTTATACGTCAACATTCCACACCTTTTTCCTTGGCTAACAATTTTCTTAACTACATACTGCCCTTTATTACTATACGGATCTGCACCTGTTTTTGACTGAGGCGTCCTAAACACCCTATCTGAATTCCAAACAAGCTCCTCTTGTGCACGTTGGATAGCCGTCGATGACAAGCTCTTCCCTGATCTAGACGGTCTACTACTTCCCGCTTGCCCCGCCATTGTTGCTAACTATGAAAGGATTGGATGTGGACGGGCTGATTATGGTGGATTGCAAGCGCGTACGCACCGTTTAAATAGCCTTTGGGTGGGCTACAATCGAATCAAGGCTGCGGAATGACAACAATCAGGGCTATTGAACCAATCCTAGACATACACCTCAGCAGATTTGCATTGCCAAATACCTCCCCAAAAAACAGCGTGTCACTTCGGGCAACCACAGATTCGTGAGATACTCGGAATCGTGAGTACTGATTGGGTATCACGATTCCACGTCGTTTTGCGAGGATGAGGAACTCGCGATTACCGCGGATCCATTAAAGTACGATGAATACCGGATCCAACGATTACTTACAATAACTGGTACCGGAACCAACGATTACTTACAATAACTGGTACCGGAGCCAACGATTACTTACAATAACTGGTACCGGAACCAACGATTACCTACTGAACCTAGGGTTCGGACCCCGCGATTACCTGTGATTCTAGGGTTCGGACCCCGCGATTACCTACTGAACCTTGGGTTCGGACCCCGCGATTACCTACTGAACCTAGGGTTCGGACCCCACGATTACCTGTGATTCTAGGGTCCGGACCCCGCGATTACCTGTGATTCTAGGGTCCGGACCCACGAGACCAAGTCCGAACCCGAGTAGTCTCGTGGATTCGCGGCTCCTTAGGATCCGGATCCAGTCCCTGCTCCCGATGCTCTTACTCGCTCGGGAGATTACGGGGGCCACATTCAAAGGGGCATTTTGCGCATTCTTCGTGCCTGAGCCTACCTTGACCTCTTGGCGTTTTGCAGACCTTCCCTACCGGACTATATGAGGGTTATTTCGGGTACGGGTCGCGGGCTTTAGCTATCTTTTTCGCTTCACATGAGTCATGTTTCAAGGTACCATCCGATTTTTACATGATGGTAGCACACCGGGTGCTTGGCCTCACTGCGGAGCGCGCCTCTTATGTTCGGAAGTGCCCTCGGTGCAGTGAGGCTCCCTCATAGTCTCGTGGGTCTTAGTCTTCGTCGATGGTATCGGGCACATCTATGTCGGGGGAGCGCTCCACATCTCCTTTGCTTATGGACCGCATCCCCCGGTGCCCGTGCTCTTGGTACTTTATCCAACTCCACGATCGGATTGTCCACGTGTTGAAGAGTTCATGCTTGAAGCGGGGGCTATAAAGGGACGGGACTTGCGGTTGAAGGTCCGCCGTATTCGGTCGGGAGCTTCTCGAGATCGTCATGGGGACGGGGTTTGAGTAGACTTCATGGCTTCGCACCGTCATCTTGTTGTTGATGTGACGGTTATAAGTGTTCGCACGAACACCAATGCTCCTCGTGTAGGTGCTCGTCTCCCACTCCCGGGTAGCCTTGCACTGGGAGCTCATCATGGCAAACTTGATGCGGACCTCCGCACTTCTGCTTTGCTTGGCACGCCTTCGGTTCAGTCTGTCCATGACTACTACCCCTTCGCTGTGGAGGATGGGGGCCGGTTGGCGTCTATGGCGGCTGAGTTGGTTGATCGCCTTGCTATTTTGGTGGCTGTTCGTCGCTTCCCTGGCATGGGTGTTGCTAATTCCTGGTCGTTGCGCTCTGATAGTTATGTCCGTATGCAGTTCGTCGAACTTCTTCGTTCGTCGAACTACTTATGTTCGACGTTTCCTACTTCGTTCGTCGAACTACTTATGTTCCTTTCGGTGTTTTGGGGGGATGTGCGGCGAGAGTTCATACAACATCTTTATGCTGCTCTTCATGGTACTTTGGGTTCCTAGCTCCGCGATGCCTTGCAGGAGGGCAGTGATGATGCTGTGGCATGCCTTCTTGTTCCTCGGGCTTACGTTTTTTCCTATTTTCTTCTTTTTGCTTGGTGGCTCATGATGCTTTTCTTGTCAGGAACTTGTTAAATATGCAAATGGCGCTGCCCTTCATCCATTGGTCTTGAAGAGGCACGTTTCTAGAGAAGTAAGGTGTTTACGGGCATGAATCTGAGAACGCAGGAAATAGCGATTCGACTTGTTTTGAACAACATTGTTACAAATGTATACTGACAGATTATTACCATTTAAATAAACTACCAACTGTCGCTGCGGCAGTCGGCATGGCACGAACGGGTCGCTAAAATAGGAGAGCTATTCGCCACCCATGTCTTCGATCTCTGCAGGTGTAGGCGTGGGCGTGGGTGTGACGCAGAAATTTTGGAAAACTACGCTGTCGGCTGGCAGGGCGGCGCAGTTGATGAATGGAGTGCCGCCGTTTACATTGGATACCTGTTCCGGCTCCGGCGTCGGCGTTGGCGTCGGCGTGGGGGTCCCGAGGTCGCCCCCGAACCCCCACAGGGCGGGGCCCGCGTCCACAAAGGTAAAGTACACGTAGCCCGCGAGGACGAGAATCATGAGGACCATCGTGCTGCAGATGCAAAACTTCAGAGGGGAAGCCATCTGGGAGGGGAAAGGGGGGCATAATGAGTAAAGTCAGCAACAGTAGCTAGGCGCAGTATACAGGAGCTGCGTTGGTAGGTAGTAAAACCACCGCGTTGCACAGACGACGGACACATCCGCAGTTTTAGCAATTCAGACAATGAAAGGTGTATTAAGCTTCAAGGTCTGAGCTAACCGTCACTGATCGACGTCGTTATTCTACGCATAAATTGCCGTTTTGTTTATTTCGGAATATACTGCTTAGGAGAAAGATTATATTCAAACCGGCTTTGTGTCACTCTAACGCTGCATAACACTGTATAATTTACACATGTAATGACTTTGGTGACTGTTTCGTTCGCACGCTTTATTTAAAAATTGTTTGGACAAAAGGGATTTCGATATCGTCGTAGGGATAATCTCGAGAAGTTATAAGGAAATTTATTGCAAAAACAAATGATAAAGTGGGGGAGTCAATTATTGGTTGATCAGTTTGAGCACGCCCCATTACTGAAAATCAAAACGCCTTTCCAAAACGAGTGCTAGGGTTTCGGGTGTCATGTGAATTGAAATTCAGATGGGAAACGACATCCCTTGTTCCTGGTCGACTCGAGACGTTGCCTGCTACCACCCATTGGCGTGCGGTACACGCATCAATGGCGAGCTTAATGAAAATGATCGGCCACACTGTATTGGCACTGAGAAGGATACAATCAACGTGTATTTGACTGACTTAAAAAAAAATAGAGTCCGGAATTTCGTCCGCAGCCGCAACACAGCAGAGTTTTTCGCCCTATTAAAAGGCAGCGAGTGAGTATTAGCGCTTACGCATGCTGCAAAAAAGTAATCCACTTCTGTTCCGCTGTCAGCTTGGTTTCGACGAGTTTTTATCACCTAACCCGTACGACCGATCTGAGCGGGTGCGTACACACGCGCGATTCATGACGAACAAGGTCGCCGGTGTGCCGCATACCTGTCAATATCATTTACGACGAAGAAATCGACAGCTCTATTCAAAGTTGGGAGATAGAGACAGAGTTGGACACATGCTGATGCAAACACTATTTGACTTTCATACAATGGATTGAAAAGTGGCAATTGATTGTTCCCGTTGGTACATGGTCGTAATTTCTGCCGTCCTGATATATCCGACGGTGAGGGCGCAAAAAAAAAAGTGAATATGAGGGTACGGGTACTTGTTGGAATCAAGCATGTGATTTTGAGAAAGGGAATATGAATAAGGACAGCCGACTACTACAGTCCGCCATTTCGAGGACGAAATAATGGATTACAAAAAAGAACAACATGAACACGGACTGGGAAACTAAAAGGGAGGGGAAACAAATGGATTCGAGACCCACCGCCTTAAATGTACATCATATGCCACATTATCAAAGTGGGGGCGCCTTAAGGAGACGAACATAAAGGAAATACGCCACAATATTAATGAATGAAAAATAATTGACTGTATTTTATATGGGCAAATCGAAATATGGACAAATGTTGGTTTGAGTTTATTTTTTCATACAAAAACATGTCGGCCAGTCCGACAGCTGCAGCGCCACTCTGCGCCCTCGGCATACCTTCGCAACCACTCCTTTCAGACGTTTGTTTTGGTTGTCCAGACTGTTGTTCACACCTTCCACCTACGACCACGCAGGTTCGAACAGACGAGCAAATAGAGTCAGCGGCTGAGAGCAGATAGATACCATAGTCGCGGGTTGGTCACACACTCGGCGCCGCCGCTCTGACAAACCGTCCACGCACCCTCTCTCCGAGCGCCTCCATGGGAAAGGGCTGCATCTCCACCTCGTTTAGGATCCCTTTTGCAATGTCCTGCACGTTCTCCAGCTCCTCGCGCAGCACCTCCAGCCTTTCGTCCTGCTGACGCTTCGCTTTCTCCCATTGCTGCAACACAACACGCAATGAGAGCCAATAATGATGCGAGCGCGGTCGCAGACCGCCAATAATGATGGTTATATTATGACAGTAAACATATACTAAATAACTCGAACCGCCTCTCCGCCCGTTGCACAGGAACACATACCTGTCGAAACGCTTGCGCTTCCTCAGTCTCCAACATGTATCCGTCCACATTAGACATGTTCAAGTTGCTGATGTGAACGGGCGGGCTGAACCGCTTCCCCTGATCCGCCTCGCGTATCTTCTCGCGATGGCGTGGGTCGATCTGAAGTGGTGCACCGGTTTACTAGCGAACGTCAGTCCGCCGCTCACCACCAGCAGTCAAGGCAGATGACAGGGCAACGGCGTTAGCTCTGCTCAATCCAGAAAAGCGATGCCCACCGATTTAGACTTCCCTCGCACGTCATCTGGTAGATCGAGAGCATTCCGCTGCAGCTCCTCAATCTGTCGCAATAACCGCCCCCAAAGCGACGACGTCCCGACGAGTCAGAGCAGAGTCATCGCAGGAGCGGCGGCCACAGCAGGACAGTATACGCACCCCACCGCGCGCGCTTGAAAGAATACAATGAAAGCAGTGCTTACCTCTTCTCGTCTCTTCTTGATGATCTGGGTTGTGACTTTCTCGCCCTTGTTTACCAGCAGCCAAAGTGTGTCTAGCCCCTCCAAAATGAGCGACTTGTTCCGTCTGAATGCATGCCGCGCATATCATCGAAAATCAGAAACCAGGCGAAATGAAACAGCGGGGTTCCACTACCGTATCTCCTTGCACAGTGCATGCGGCACGAGGGTGGGGAATTATGGCGCTGTTGTCTCACCGCAGTTGTGCATTCAGGTTTGCAGCTTTCTCGGGCGGAATGGGGATGGCGACCACCGACAGCTCGTCCGCAATCTGCAGCACAGGCGGGAATAGCAGCAAGTAGTGGCACGTAAAAAGAATAGCCAGCGCACCGCGGTGACGGCGCTCGGGCGAAGTGCGCCACGCAGGTGTGCCAGCGTACGTTATCGCTGTCGATGTAGAGGTCTGATAGTTGCCTGTAAGCCGCGTCGTACTCTCTTATCTTCGACACGTTTGTGGTTTTCTGCTTGGAGTCGAACTTTTCATATCTGTGGTAGTGCGAGTAGTGCGATGGTATGGTTGTCAGAGTCACCCGCCTCGGTCCGTCGCTCCCCCTTTCAGCACCTCAGCAGGGAAAGCACGTGCTAGAAAAACCAGGTCGGTTGCTGTAAGGCATGTTGAGGCACCGGGATTCGTACTTGTTTATCAATATGTCCGCCCGCGAAACTATATCGTTGAAGCCCGACATTGCAGCCGCACCCTAAATGGCCCTTGAACGGAAGAAACCCGCCGCAATACAGTACGGGTCGCTCTGTTAGCGAGCGTGTATGGGGTGGGCAGCGGCAGTTGCCGAGACGGCTGCCCTGGTACCACCTACCAAGTCGCCCAGGTAAAAGACTTTATGACACAGCGTCACTGAATTCTTGAAGTAAGGCCGAAGTGGTCTGCCAGGTTGCCGCTGAGAGGCTTGAGGTTGTTGCCAACGGGTGAAGAAGGCCCTTCGGCTGTCGAACGGATGTCGGCAGCATATATTATTGGTTTACATGTGGGCACTCTTTGCCAAATATAATTTTTGATTACAATTTGGCCAAAATACCAAAACAGACGCAACGCGCGCCTCGGGGGAGATTAGCGCTAGTTATGGGTTGGGTGGGTGGGTTGCGCGAGCCAGATAGGCGAGCGGAAAGCAGAGAGTGCCGGTGCTCGGGGGTTGCACCGGCTTAAGAGTTACCGCTAGACAGTGTTGTTGGAGGCCGGGCATGAGGCGTTGCGCGAGGCGTTCCCCATTCCTCGAGGTTACCTCGAGGTCAAGGCAAGGCGCTCCGCTTTTACAGTAAGGCTTTACCGCTAGGGTGTGCGTTTTGTCACAAAATGTAAGTGAGTGTTGTAAACCTCTATATTGAAATAATCTAACCACTTACCTGGGGGCACGTTTTGTAAGTAATGTAAAGTCGGAGGCTTGCGTGGCCTAGTTTTAGTGAAGCGGTCGTGACAAGACGAGCCAGCCGAAGTACTACCACGCCGCTGGAGATGGGGTTATGGCGGGGTCGATATTTACCTTCACTCACAACTATGCTCTTGGCCAAGTCACCCATGTACTTGGCGACGTGGAGCGGGGCGCCGATGCCGGTAGCAACGGAGGCGGCGCCTTCTCAGAAGCCTTGCGATGTCCACTTCAAGCATGGGGGTAGGGTGGCTCCGATGACGGTGTACGCTTCTAGTAGCCAAGTGGAGAGGGTTACTATCGCTCACGAGTCTGCTGAGCTCTCGTAAGGTGCGAAGCTCCAAATTGCAAATGGTGGGTGTTGTTATAGAATTTGGCGCAGTAGGCGTGGACTCCAAGTGGGTGTTCAAGCTAAAGTGCGATGCCGATGGACAGATTGTAATATACAAAGCAAGGCTTGTGTGAGTTGTGTCCCGGGGTTTCACTCAAGAGCATGGTATGGACTACCACAAGACTTTCACTACCAGAGTCACGGTGATCTCTATTCGGACGTTCCGACGTTGCTCGCGCTTGCTGCTCACAACGATTGGGAGGTTGAGCAACTTTATGTGGTGACGGAATTTGTGGAGGCATGTATCGAGGAAGAAATCTACATGAGGCAGCTTGAGGGTTTCTGTAATACCGGCATGAACGGAGAGGAGTTGGTGTGCTTGTTAAAGAAAATGTTGTACAATTGTATGGCCTTAACAAAGCTCATAGGAGCTGGAATAAGACAATCTCAACATGGCTAGAGGAGTATGGCTTTAGCCAATCCAAGGTTGATCCCGGCATTTATGTCTTTTGCAAGGCGGGTGAGCTTTATATATTGGCCAGTTCGCCTGGTTCGTGGACGACGACATCATTTTCGGATGAGCGGGTATCTTCGTCGTTAAGTTCAAGAAGGCTTTCGGCAAGAGTTTCAATGCGCAAGACCTAGGCCCGGTGTCTTGGTTGCTTGGCATGACAATGAAGCGTGATCGTGGCAACCAAATCATTGAGATTATCTAGCGGTAGTGTGGTTTGTATATGCTAAAGCGCTTCAACATGGCGGACTTCAAGCCAGTGGGCTCACACATGGCAGTATAAGGTTGAGCAATTGTATGGAGCAGACGCCGGCGTCAAAGCTACCTCCCGGCTCAATACCTTACCGAAGCTTGATTGCCACGTTGTTGTACGCTTCCGTAATTACACGGCCCGAGATCGCCATGGCCGCTAGTCATCTTAGCATGTACATGTCCGACCATCTTAGCAACCGCCTCCGTATGTACGTTACTTATGTGCACTGCAACCTATTGTCTTGTCATAGTATTTAGTGTAGTACTGCCTTCGGTTATGTGCATGCCCACATGTGGCGGCCGACCGGCCAGTTTGTTGCCTTTGCCGGTCGCCACCCTTCTTTATTCACTCCCTTTGTCCCCACACATAGCCCCCTTGCGGGGCCGGCTAGACTATCCCCTT
>JAPMLY010003688.1:0-22087 GCA_026401115.1 Tetraselmis chui | reverse complement strand
AATGCTCTTGAGATACGCCACATGGAAAGGTACCTCACCTACTGCCCCATCAATCATCTCCGCATCGTCATCATCATCCAACATGATTGTGTCATGCTCCCTCTTCCGCTCCCCGACAAACTCCACCTCAGAGTCAAAGTCATCACCAGATTCCAACATGTTGAAGTCATCATCATCATCATCCGGCTCCTCCTCGCTCGCTGCCTCCTCAGCAAAAGACTGCTCAGCTGGGCTGTTGGCGCCGCCCTCCTCAGCTGCACTGTTGGCGCCGCCCTCCTCAGCTGGGCTGATGGCGCCGCTCTGTTTGGCACTGTGATGGTAACGAGCGCGGACATCCGTCATGCTGTTGCAAGCCTTCATCAACTTCTCGCTGCCGTTGTCCATCTTTTGCCGAGCGAGGGGGCAGTTTTGCAGCATGATGTTCAGCGGCGCCATGCACCGCTCCACTGCGTTGGCCCAACTGTGTTGAGGGGCGGTACGAGACACCACCATCCTGTCCAGGCCATGCCTGAACATGATGCGCATCCACGCCATCTGCGGCTGGATGTGCCCACAGTTGTGATCAAGTCCACCATCAGTTTTGAAAAACATGACGGGGATAGAGTCAATGTCCGGCTCCTTGTTCAAGATGTCGCTCAGCTCCGCCATGTGGCGGGCCGCAGACGAGGGCTACGTGAGGGCATCCTTCAGACAGACGTGAGCCTCCCCTATAGACAGTAAATACACATTCCATTTAAATTGATATGAACACATTGATATCATGCATGTGAACAGTTCAGTCAACGCAGCACATGTGCCATCCGCGCAACAGCACCTTACCCTTGTAAAATGATGCCGGCCCATCTAGCCCGGGAGCAACCAACCCCACTAATGTGACACTGGGCACCAAGCTGACAAGGGAGAAGTCATGATCCAATGTCTGAATGTCGATATCTGAAGGCATGATTGACTTCTTCCCCCGGCCACCAAAGGCTATAGGACAGTTGGGTTCTCCGGCCTTGACCTGCACATAAGCACAACAACGCACATTATTTAAGCAATTGCTACGTACTAGCACGATACAATAATGCCACAGACAACATCATACAAGTGCGCAGCCCCATACGTTGGACTTATCATCCAGTCCTGCTTGAAGCACCTTGTAGCCAGCATCCTCCAGCAGGTCAGCCAGTGCCACTGCCTTCCTGCGAATGTCCTTGTCTATCCTGGCGACATAAGCAGCATTGGGGTGGTGCGCGCGAAGTGTACGCATGTGGATCTTGCGGCGGATTGGTACCCGTCCTGATACATTGAGACTTGTTCAGACACGTTCATAGTACATACACATTCAGACATGTTCATTAACATTTTCAGACATGTCCAAACACTTATGTACTCACATGCCTATCATACCTGTGTATTGTAGAGCCAACCTGGACTGCCGGTTCTTTGGTGCGAACTAGTAGTTGACATACCTCTCTCCAGGGACACGTATACTAACGCTTTCCAGCGTTTGCCATGGCTCCAGCTTGCTTTCTAGGCGAGCAGTGGCGTCCTCAATCATGATGCGGGTGGACGCCATGAAAGGCGCCGCGCTATCAGCCTCCCCTGCAAGAGATGTGGATGTCAGTAATGCAGCAGGTGATGCAGAATGGTTTAACATGTGCATGCAGCGCGTGCGCACCGTGACGCCGGTCATCAACCTTCTTGTATTTCTCCACCATATCCGCCAATGTATTCCAAAACTCCTCAAAGGCACCTGAATCAGGGCGCCCATTGTATGCCCGCAGGTCACACGCGAGGTCCATGCAGTCAGATAGCATCACCAAGTGTGCAGCCATCAGCGCCATGCGGCCGTCCTCGTTGCGCTCCATCGGGAGTTGAGCTGAGCCGGTGGCAGCAGCTATGAAGCTGTAGACCGCGTTGGCCGCTGCAGCTCCCGATGTCAGGTCTGCCTTCTGCATAGCAGCAGTGAACAATGATGCTGCTGCTATGTTCAGCTACACCGTCTGCCTGCGGGTGCATTCATTGAAGAGCTTGGCTGACTTTGCAGAGCTCCGCTCCGTTGGTGACAGGGGGACCTTCCACACCACATGGGTATGCACATCACTGCGGGAGCCACAAGCCCAGCGCCAATACTCAAACGTTGCGCTCAGCCCCTGCTTCAGCTCCGCGATGAAGTAGGTGCGGTTGTCCATCGGCGCCAAGAACCGCTCCAGATTGATAGGCTTGTAGTAGGGACTGTCGCACAGCACCCGGTCGAGGCCGAGCAGGCACTTAGCGATGGTGAAACCTTTTCGTAGGCGACATGGAGGTATGGTGGTCAGGTTCGCTCGGCTGTCTGCTGCCTCGGGGGCGTTCATCGCCACGCCCTCTGCGTTGTTGTGCTCCGTTTGCGCTTCCAGCCTGCGATACAGCCGACAATAGTAATGCTCGAACGAGGCGAACAACACTCCCAGCTTAGTGTACAACGGCGCGTCCTTGTCGGCGGGGTTCCCTCTCGACGATAGGTTTGGCCTCAGCGAACAGTTTTGCGGCGTCCTTGACGGACTCCTTCACCGCCTTCTTGCCTTTCGTGCGAAAGCAAAAGAACTTCTCGAACATGGCGTCCGGGAACGGCTTCTTTGAGTTGTGGGGGTCACACAGGGCCTTCCATGTCTCCAGTAGCATGGCACATTAAATTCAAATTCAAAAGCGCGACAACGATATCGAATAGTGCGTGGGCAGCTCAGCAACGAACAAGCGGCAGAGTCAGGTTGGGCTTTGACAGACCTTGGGAGCGCAGAAGAAGAAGGCCCTAGTCAGGGTGTTTACGAGACGAGTCGGCTTGTCGGCGACAAGGTCCTTGCGAAACCTCAGGTTGTGCTCAGCCAGCAGGTCGATCAACGCGTTGTACATGTCGTGGTTGCCATGCATGCGACTGAACTGCTTCTTTTCAGGCAGCGCGACGCGTTGCTGGCCGCTCACGCGTATATTGTCGAGAATAATGGGCTGCTCAGGGTCCACTGGCGGCGCGGGCGGTCGGATCTCGAAGCTAAATGCGTTGGTGCCGACATGGTCGATCACCTCCGCTACAGTGACGTTGGCTGCCAAGAAGCAGGTGATGCACTGCCCCCCGCTTGCGCCGGCTGTAAAGGAAGGGCCCGCGTTGCCGCTCCGCTGCATCAAGGGTGCGCGGCTAATTGCAAAGAGTTTCACCTCGCAATCTTCCACCTGGTCTGCTTGCTCGGTGAGCTTGGCGTCACGCAACATCTCGTCCAGGAGGTCGTAGAAGCCGTGGCCGGCCAGCCAAACCGACGGCCGTAGCGTCCACTTGTTGTGCAGCAAAGTCCAGCCGCCGCCGGTCTGGTACTTCAGCCTCGCCGTCACCACGATAGATTTCATGCCGCTAGCCATTGTTGCACCAATGTTGTGCTGCCCCGCCATGGCGCGGCAGGGTCAAACGGATGGGCCAGCCGGCGCCGGCGGCGAGATATGACGCGCTCAGGACTGAATAACAGTACGTTACGACAGTATATATCGGTTCTAACGGATTTGCGCCTATGTTTCTTACCGCCCCCCCCCCCCCCCCCCCCCCCCCCCCCCCCCAAACTTCACCGGAAATTCCTTCCTAAAACAAAACATTTAATCCCAATTGCCTTATCGGAGAACGGTCGAGGAGGGGCGTCAACCCCTCGCGGTGCCTATTGGCGCGTGCGCGGGATGGCTCGTAGCGATAGTTAAAGGACGTTGAAGGAATATGAGAAGATGCGGATGCGGCTACATGCGTATATATCTATATCCGCCTATACATCTATAGCTAGCGTGTACATATAGCTACGTATAGCGTAGCGCGTACCCAATACACTCCTCTTTGTTCTTCAAGGTTAACGCAGTGATACTGTAGATACCCTCGTGCATGTCGGAACCAGTTGCTCAGCTCATCGATGTTAGTCGTAGCGATGCTCTTGATCTTGGTTGGTTTGACGTCGTTCGGCATCATGATCGGCATCTCTCGCTTCCTCCCCGATCTCAATTGTTCTCCACGAAGAAAATTATCTATATCTCGGCTTCTATTCACTCGTCCTTCAAAATGTTTGAAGCCGTTTTCGACGTGGTCACGTAGTTGAGATACCTCATTCGAAAACGTGTCAACTCGTTTGCTTAGACGTTATAGCATCTCGGTGACGTGTACCGACATAGGCTCCATCGTGGGACTCGATCCTTCTCGCACTGCATGTCTTGCACCATCTGTCGACGTCGGTTGTGTCGGCCCAGAAGGTGCCCCCTCTAGTCGACCATCGACTTCCTGTGGTAGTCTCTCTCATGCTCGGTTAGACATCTTCGTTTCGTCTAGGTGTTTTGAGGCTCCGAAACCACACGTGAGGTGCTACTTTGGCTAAGCTAATTTGACAACCAGACTAATAGTAGAACCAAATCTCAAGATCTAATTATACGGCGTAGAGAGAATTAGTAAGATTGTCTCGGAACAGTGCTTCTTACAATTTGGGTGTGGCGTAATTCTAGTCTGTATTGGTCTGGGTCTCTTCCTCGGCTAGTAAGTCCCCGTCTTAAATATCCACAACTCAGGTGTTCTAGAAACAGCCTTACAACCTCCGGAATAGGTGCGTTCGACGCGCATTGAAAAGACGCGTCCAACGGTACATGTTATAAAAAGTATTGACCATACTTCAGTGAGTTATGATCGCTTGAAACTTGTGGCCGAAAGCGGCTTGCCCTTGGGTTGTGCGCATATCGGTGGTAAGTCTAAATACGCGATTTATTGCGTTTCCCCCACAGCGGCTTGCCCAACACCTCCTCCCTCCGCCGCCTATGCATTATATTTGCGCGACCGTCGCATCGGCGTTCATATTGCGTCGTTGTGCGCCCGTTACTATTTTCGTCTACCAAGCACGGCGATAATTGTTTGAAAGAGCGTGCCGCACGGGTGCGGGCGCGATAACCCCAAGTGCACATGCCCGGGAGTGTTCGAACTCGCCCCTCGCAGCTGTCGGTGCATTCAATTTTGCGCGCGAAAGCATTGCATGGGATTTCAAGATATTTGTCAATAAAATCGACGCATGATTGCATTTTCTGCTTGTGCATGTGCGAAATCTTGTCCGGTATTTTGTGGAGGAGTGTAGATCACTGACCTTAAACTAGGGCACAATAGAGGTCTATTCAAGCAAAATGACCCCCCGGCTAGTGGAGGTCGTCTAAATGGCCGATCTTGTGTTGGTCACCGCCATGTGGGTGCCCGTTTCTGTGTTGAGCGGCGTCTCTGTGGCAACATTGGTGCTGGAAAGCGGCGTCGGTGTGGCCGCTGCTGCTGCGAGTTGTGTGTCGGAGAGCGACGTCTAGGTGGTCGCTGCTGCTGGTGTCACCACCTAGTGTGTGTGACCCCTGCGTTTCCTAATGCGAGTGTTGTGTGGCCGTTGTTGTGTGTCACCGCCGTGTGGTGACCGCTTCTGTGCTAATGGCGGCGGTCACTAATGAGGGGTCGCTAATATAGTGGCCGCTAATGAGGGGTCATCGCCGTGTGCATGACCGTTGGAGTAGTTGAAAGCGACTGCCGTGTGGCCGCTGTTGTGGGTGACTGCTTCTGTCCTGATGCGACTGCTGAGAGGCCGCTGCTGAGGGTCACCGCCGTGTGGGTAACCGCGTATGTGTTAAAGGCGGTGGAGTCGGCGAAGAGCCGGCCATGGTGGTGCTAGGTAGTCAACGTATGGGTAGCCGCTGCTTTCGAAGTCACAACTTTGTGTGTGTGACGGTTGTGTGTGAGATTATACATCGATGTTTGATGGCCGTTGCTGTTGGGTTGTTGTCCCCGGTTGCCGGCGGGGGCGATGGCGACTATGAGCCGGCAAGGGTGATTGCAATACTTAGTGCATAAGGCACCGCTCGCCCTCTCGACACTTGACGTGTGCGTAGCGGAGGCGTATCAGTTGCCAATAGGCTAGGAGGGCCCATAACCTATTATCGGAGCACGGTCAAGGAGGGGGACGCAGCCCCATTGCGGTGCTTGCTGCGAATGTGATGGATGGCTCTCCTAGCCTATCGGCAACTCATACGCCTCCGCTACGCACACGTCAATTGTCAAGACCGCGAGCGGTGCCTTATGCACTCATCGCGCTGCCAAGTACCGCCTCAAAAGTCGGTATCCTTAGTGAAATTGTACACTATTTATGTATCGCTATGCACGGGCCGGATCTTGGGCGCTTTTTGTCAATCTTCGCGGATACATGTTACGCACGCGGTCGCGCGCGAGTATGTGTATGCAACGGGTGAGCGTGGGACCAAGACTCCCCTAGCGAACGCGCATGCACGGGGACGTGTACGGGCATACAGTCCTACAATAGAGTGCCCCTCTAGGGACGCATGGGATTGCTTATAAACTGATTTGAAAGGAAACGTAGTAAAGAAATGCATGGGAGATGGAGACATGTAGATCACTAGATGAAATGGTTGATGCGGATGTTGTGATTCACGAGGTGGGATTGGGTCCGGACATGACATATTTCCGGAAATAGCGTCGTTGTTTCCATGAATACGTATGTGAAATTTGTTATCCATACACATGATGAAACTGTAAGAAGTTACACGAGTCGGCCGTGCGAGCATTGTACACGTCAATTTTGCGCAAGCTATACGCCTTGCCGCCTTGGAAGCGGGGACAGAAAAGATGGACGGGTGCAAGTGGCAATGTTGATGATGTGGGAACCCAAAGGGTTTGCTTCAGTAGGTCTACATCAAGACCTAACTAGTACTAGCCGTGCAGCCCTGTCCCATCCGATAAAAGTTTCTACATCATATACAACAGACATAACATCGTTTTGTAACATTGACACCTTGCTTACTAGTGCACATTAACAGAAACATCTTATACAAGTAAATAAAAACACCGTGGCCGCCACCGCATGTGCGGGTGAGCTTGGCTCGGGAGCCCGCGAGCACGGAACTTGGTAGAGGTGAGCGTGACGCCTGAGCGCCTATTCGTGTTTGCTTCTATCTCGACGCTCTCCTACGTTGTGGCATCGCGCGGTATCCATACATACAATTTTCACTTTTATCGTCCGCGGTCACTCGCCGTTAGCGGCGCGTTGCAAGCGTTTCGTCGTCACTCGCAGTCCGCGATCACTTCTGTCCGTCCCAAAATCGGCGACCGACAGGTGAAAGAGGGGAAGCTAATCATAGCCCTAACATTTCAAAGTTTATTTTGTGGTGCTTTTCAGGGAATAATGGTGGTTGTGGCAGTGAGGCATGGGGTTGGGTGACAAAGGTTTCACTAGTATTTCCCAACTGTTGGATGAAACTCGAATTATCAATATTGTGTTGATTTGCATGCCAACCTATCCGAAACCCTAAATTTACCCTAATATTGAGTTGTTCCTCCATCGTTTGCTATGCACTTCCTTAGCCGTTTGGGGATGGAATTGAACACGGCGCAATGGGCAGAGTAAGGAATTGTTTCCCACTCGTGTTGTATGGCCGCCTCAAAATTGCGTAAGGACAAGGTCCAATCTTTTTTGTAATCTACTCAACACAATACCCCACATGTTTTCAATCCAACTAAGGTCAGGGCTTTTGGCAGGCCATTGCATCACTTGAAAGCCGGCGGATTGAGACGAAAGCCAATTCCTAGCCTTCTTGTAAGCATGAGCTTTAGCGTTATCTTGCTGAAAAATCCACCGATGTTGCGCCTCGGCCGAGGGCCTTTTTGCCATCAAAGCCACATACGCGGGTATCATGTGCTCTTGCAACAAGGTGAGATGCACCTCACCGTTTACGCCCTTGCTCTTTGCGTTAACGCCGCTGCTCCCCACTGTCACAAACAAAGGTGTCCCCCATACTTGCTAACACCACCATACCCTTGCACTTTGAAACAGTTTTGCTCAGATACCTTGGTTGGCGGGTCATCCTCGAAAAGCACCCACTCCTTGTTCCCGGGCCCCTTATTGGACAGCCAAAAGTACTTGTTGTCTGTCACAACCACATTGTGCCATGACTTCCGTACCCATTGTTTGGCAAAGCATAGCCGTGCGCGCATGTGCTTGACAGTTAGTGAAACACGCTTCCTCGGCCTCATTTGGCGCGCTTGATACTTGTTCACGTACCGGCGGACCGTCTCAACACTCACAATTACTACTAGCCTATGTTTTAGCATCTTGGCAAGTTGGGGGCACTGATCGCCGCGATTTACACCCACCTTCAGAAGGAGGGTGGCTTCTCGGGACGCCAAGGGCGCTCGGGGCATTCCCGCCCTAGGCGTGTCGTCCACTGTCCCGGTAGCTTGAGCGTGCCGGCACCACTTCTCGACAACCCTCACGGCTGCTTTACACTCCTGCGCGGCCTTACGAGCGCTGCCAAGTCGTTCGGCTTCGTGGGCGAGGCGCCAACGCCTTGCGAGTACATATGGAGAAGGTGGCATACTACGAAACGGCGGCAGCCAACGTGAGCAATAGGGTCGACAAGAGGAAAAGACAGCGCGCTGGCGCGGTTGGCGGTCTCGGCTGCGAAGAACAAAGTTCTGACGAGTTCCCGCTAAGTTTGGCCAAGTTCTGCGGTCTTCCGCCGTTGTAAGGGAGAATGAAAATGCCCAACTGTTGGATGAAACTCGAATTATCAATATTGTGTTGATTTGCATGCCAACCTATCCGAAACCCTAAATCTACCCTAATATTGAGTTGTTCCTCCATCGTTTGCTATGCACTTCCTTAGCCGTTTGGGGATGGAGTTGAACACGGCGCAATGGGCAGAGTAAGGAATTGTTTCCCATTCGTGTTGTATGGCCGCCTCAAAATTGCGTGGGGACAAGTTCAATCTTTTTGTAATCTACTCAACACAATACCCCACATGTTTTCAATCCAACTAAGGTCATGGCTTTTGGCAGGCCATTGCATCACTTGAAAGCCGGATTGAGACGAAAGCCAATTCCTAGCCTTCTTGCAAGCATGAGCCAATTCCTAGAGGTTATCTTGCTGAAAAATCCACCGATGTTGCGCCTCGGCCGAGGGCCTTTTTGCCATCAAAGCCACATACGCGGGTATCATGTGCTCTTGCAACAAGGTGAGATGCACCTCACCGTTTACGCCCTTGCTCTTTGCGTTAACGCCGCTGCTCCCCACTGTCACAAACAAAGGTGTCCCCCATACTTGCTAACACCACCATACCCTTGCACTTTGAAACAGTTTTGCTCAGATACCTTGGTTGGCGGGTCATCCTCGAAAAGCACCCACTCCTTGTTCCCGGGCCCCTTATTGGACAGCCAAAAGTACTTGTTGTCTGTCACAACCACATTGTGCCATGACTTCCGTACCCATTGTTTGGCAAAGCATAGCCGTGCGCGCATGTGCTTGACAGTTAGTGAAACACGCTTCCTCGGCCTCATTTGGCGCGCTTGATACTTGTTCACGTACCGGCGGACCGTCTCAACACTCACAATTACTACTAGCCTATGTTTTAGCATCTTGGCAAGTTGGGGGCACTGATCGCCGCGATTTACACCCACCTTCAGAAGGAGGGTGGCTTCTCGGGACGCCAAGGGCGCTCGGGGCATTCCCGCCCTAGGCGTGTCGTCCACTGTCCCGGTAGCTTGAGCGTGCCGGCACCACTTCTCGACAACCCTCACGGCTGCTTTACACTCCTGCGCGGCCTTACGAGCGCTGCCAAGTCGTTCGGCTTCGTGGGCGAGGCGCCAACGCCTTGCGAGTACATATGGAGAAGGTGGCATACTACGAAACGGCGGCAGCCAACGTGAGCAATAAGGTCGACAAGAGGAAAAGACAGCGCGCTGGCGCGGTTGGCGGTCTCGGCTGCGAAGAACAAAGTTCTGACGAGTTCCCGCTAAGTTTGGCCAAGTTCTGCGGTCTTCCGCCGTTGTAAGGGAGAATGAAAATGCCCAACTGTTGGATGAAACTCGAATTATCAATATTGTGTTGATTTGCATGCCAACCTATCCGAAACCCTAAATTTACCCTAATATTGAGTTGTTCCTCCATCGTTTGCTATGCACTTCCTTAGCCGTTTGGGGATGGAGTTGAACACGGCGCAATGGGCAGAGTAAGGAATTGTTTCCCACTCGTGTTGTATGGCCGCCTCAAAATTGCGTGGGGACAAGTCCAATCTTTTTTGTAATCTACTCAACACAATACCCCACATGTTTTCAATCCAACTAAGGTCATGGCTTTTGGCAGGCCATTGCATCACTTGAAAGCCGGATTGAGACGAAAGCCAATTCCTAGCCTTCTTGCAAGCATGAGCCAATTCCTAGAGGTTATCTTGCTGAAAAATCCACCGATGTTGCGCCTCGGCCGAGGGCCTTTTTGCCATCAAAGCCTCACACGCGGGTATCATGTGCTCTTGCAACAAGGTGAGATGCACCTCACCGTTTACGCCCTTGCTCTTTGCGTTAACGCCGCTGCTCCCCACTGTCACAAACAAAGGTGTCCTCCCATACTTGCTAACACCACCATACCCTTGCACTTTGAAACAGTTTTGCTCAGATACCTTGGTTGGCGGGTCATCCTCGAAAAGCACCCACTCCTTGTTCCCGGGCCCCTTATTAGGACAGCCAAAAGTACTTGTTGTCTGTCACAACCACATTGTGCCATGACTTCCGTACCCATTGTTTGGCAAAGCATAGCCGTGCGCGCATGTGCTTGACAGTTAGTGAAACACGCTTCCTCGGCCTCATTTGGCGCGCTTGATACTTGTTCACGTACCGGCGGACCGTCTCAACACTCACAATTACTACTAGCCTATGTTTTAGCATCTTGGCAAGTTGGGGGCACTGATCGCCGCGATTTACACCCACCTTCAGAAGGAGGGTGGCTTCTCGGGACGCCAAGGGCGCTCGGGGCATTCCCGCCCTAGGCGTGTCGTCCACTGTCCCGGTAGCTTTAGCGCGCCGGCACCACTTCTCGACAACCCTCACGGCTGCTTTACACTCCTGCGCGGCCTTACGAGCGCTGCCAAGTCGTTCGGCTTCGTGGGCGAGGCGCCAACGCCTTGCGAGTACATATGGAGAAGGTGGCATACTACGAAACGGCGGCAGCCGACGTGAGCAATAGGGTCGACAAGAGGAAAAGACAGCGCGCTGGCGCGGTTGGCGGTCTCGGCTGCGAAGAACAAAGTTCTGACGAGTTCCCGCTAAGTTTGGCCAAGTTCTGCGGTCTCCCGCCGTTGTAAGGGAGAATGAAAATGCCCAACTGTTGGATGAAACTCGAATTATCAATATTGTGTTGATTTGCATGCCAACCTATCCGAAACCCTAAATTTACCCTAATATTGAGTTGTTCCTCCATCGTTTGCTATGCACTTCCTTAGCCGTTTGGGGATGGAGTTGAACACGGCGCAATGGGCAGAGTAAGGAATTGTTTCCCACTCGTGTTGTATGGCCGCCTCAAAATTGCGTGGGGACAAGTCCAATCTTTTTGTAATCTACTCAACACAATACCCCACATGTTTTCAATCCAACTAAGGTCATGGCTTTTGGCAGGCCATTGCATCACTTGAAAGCCGGATTGAGACGAAAGCCAATTCCTAGCCTTCTTGCAAGCATGAGCCAATTCCTAGAGGTTATCTTGCTGAAAAATCCACCGATGTTGCGCCTCGGCCGAGGGCCTTTTTGCCATCAAAGCCTCACACGCGGGTATCATGTGCTCTTGCAACAAGGTGAGATGCACCTCACCGTTTACGCCCTTGCTCTTTGCGTTAACGCCGCTGCTCCCCACTGTCACAAACAAAGGTGTCCTCCCATACTTGCTAACACCACCATACCCTTGCACTTTGAAACAGTTTTGCTCAGATACCTTGGTTGGCGGGTCATCCTCGAAAAGCACCCACTCCTTGTTCCCGGGCCCCTTATTAGGACAGCCAAAAGTACTTGTTGTCTGTCACAACCACATTGTGCCATGACTTCCGTACCCATTGTTTGGCAAAGCATAGCCGTGCGCGCATGTGCTTGACAGTTAGTGAAACACGCTTCCTCGGCCTCATTTGGCGCGCTTGATACTTGTTCACGTACCGGCGGACCGTCTCAACACTCACAGTTACTACTAGCCTATGTTTTAGCATCTTGGCAAGTTGGGGGCACTGATCGCCGCGATTTACACCCACCTTCAGAAGGAGGGTGGCTTCTCGGGACGCCAAGGGCGCTCGGGGCATTCCCGCCCTAGGCGTGTCGTCCACTGTCCCGGTAGCTTTAGCGCGCCGGCACCACTTCTCGACAACCCTCACGGCTGCTTTACACTCCTGCGCGGCCTTACGAGCGCTGCCAAGTCGTTCGGCTTCGTGGGCGAGGCGCCAACGCCTTGCGAGTACATATGGAGAAGGTGGCATACTACGAAACGGCGGCAGCCGACGTGAGCAATAGGGTCGACAAGAGGAAAAGACAGCGCGCTGGCGCGGTTGGCGGTCTCGGCTGCGAAGAACAAAGTTCTGACGAGTTCCCGCTAAGTTTGGCCAAGTTCTGCGGTCTCCCGCCGTTGTAAGGGAGAATGAAAATGCCCAACTGTTGGATGAAACTCGAATTATCAATATTGTGTTGATTTGCATGCCAACCTATCCGAAACCCTAAATTTACCCTAATATTGAGTTGTTCCTCCATCGTTTGCTATGCACTTCCTTAGCCGTTTGGGGATGGAGTTGAACACGGCGCAATGGGCAGAGTAAGGAATTGTTTCCCACTCGTGTTGTATGGCCGCCTCAAAATTGCGTGGGGACAAGTCCAATCTTTTTTGTAATCTACTCAACACAATACCCCACATGTTTTCAATCCAACTAAGGTCAGGGCTTTTGGCAGGCCATTGCATCACTTGAAAGCCGGATTGAGACGAAAGCCAATTCCTAGCCTTCTTGCAAGCATGAGCTTTAGCGTTATCTTGCTGAAAAATCCACCGATGTTGCGCCTCGGCCGAGGGCCTTTTTGCCATCAAAGCCTCACACGCGGGTATCATGTGCTCTTGCAACAAGGTGAGATGCACCTCACCGTTTACGCCCTTGCTCTTTGCGTTAACGCCGCTGCTCCCCACTGTCACAAACAAAGGTGTCCTCCCATACTTGCTAACACCACCATACCCTTGCACTTTGAAACAGTTTTGCTCAGATACCTTGGTTGGCGGGTCATCCTCGAAAAGCACCCACTCCTTGTTCCCGGGCCCCTTATTAGGACAGCCAAAAGTACTTGTTGTCTGTCACAACCACATTGTGCCATGACTTCCGTACCCATTGTTTGGCAAAGCATAGCCGTGCGCGCATGTGCTTGACAGTTAGTGAAACACGCTTCCTCGGCCTCATTTGGCGCGCTTGATACTTGTTCACGTACCGGCGGACCGTCTCAACACTCACAGTTACTACTAGCCTATGTTTTAGCATCTTGGCAAGTTGGGGGCACTGATCGCCGCGATTTACACCCACCTTCAGAAGGAGGGTGGCTTCTCGGGACGCCAAGGGCGCTCGGGGCATTCCCGCCCTAGGCGTGTCGTCCACTGTCCCGGTAGCTTTAGCGCGCCGGCACCACTTCTCGACAACCCTCACGGCTGCTTTACACTCCTGCGCGGCCTTACGAGCGCTGCCAAGTCGTTCGGCTTCGTGGGCGAGGCGCCAACGCCTTGCGAGTACATATGGAGAAGGTGGCATACTACGAAACGGCGGCAGCCGACGTGAGCAATAGGGTCGACAAGAGGAAAAGACAGCGCGCTGGCGCGGTTGGCGGTCTCGGCTGCGAAGAACAAAGTTCTGACGAGTTCCCGCTAAGTTTGGCCAAGTTCTGCGGTCTCCCGCCGTTGTAGGGGAGAATGAAAATGCCCAACTGTTGGATGAAACTCGAATTATCAATATTGTGTTGATTTGCATGCCAACCTATCCGAAACCCTAAATTTACCCTAATATTGAGTTGTTCCTCCATCGTTTGCTATGCACTTCCTTAGCCGTTTGGGGATGGAGTTGAACACGGCGCAATGGGCAGAGTAAGGAATTGTTTCCCACTCGTGTTGTATGGCCGCCTCAAAATTGCGTGGGGACAAGTCCAATCTTTTTGTAATCTACTCAACACAATACCCCACATGTTTTCAATCCAACTAAGGTCATGGCTTTTGGCAGGCCATTGCATCACTTGAAAGCCGGATTGAGACGAAAGCCAATTCCTAGCCTTCTTGCAAGCATGAGCTTTAGCGTTATCTTGCTGAAAAATCCACCGATGTTGCGCCTCGGCCGAGGGCCTTTTTGCCATCAAAGCCTCACACGCGGGTATCATGTGCTCTTGCAACAAGGTGAGATGCACCTCACCGTTTACGCCCTTGCTCTTTGCGTTAACGCCGCTGCTCCCCACTGTCACAAACAAAGGTGTCCTCCCATACTTGCTAACACCACCATACCCTTGCACTTTGAAACAGTTTTGCTCAGATACCTTGGTTGGCGGGTCATCCTCGAAAAGCACCCACTCCTTGTTCCCGGGCCCCTTATTAGACAGCCAAAAGTACTTGTTGTCTGTCACAACCACATTGTGCCATGACTTCCGTACCCATTGTTTGGCAAAGCATAGCCGTGCGCGCATGTGCTTGACAGTTAGTGAAACACGCTTCCTCGGCCTCATTTGGCGCGCTTGATACTTGTTCACGTACCGGCGGACCGTCTCAACACTCACAGTTACTACTAGCCTATGTTTTAGCATCTTGGCAAGTTGGGGGCACTGATCGCCGCGATTTACACCCACCTTCAGAAGGAGGGTGGCTTCTCGGGACGCCAAGGGCGCTCGGGGCATTCCCGCCCTAGGCGTGTCGTCCACTGTCCCGGTAGCTTTAGCGCGCCGGCACCACTTCTCGACAACCCTCACGGCTGCTTTACACTCTTGCGCGGCCTTACGAGCGCTGCCAAGTCGTTCGGCTTCGTGGACGAGGCGCCAACGCCTTGCGAGTACATATGGAGAAGGTGGCATACTACGAAACGGCGGCAGCCGACGTGAGCAATAGGGTCGACAAGAGGAAAAGACAGCGCGCTGGCGCGGTTGGCGGTCTCGGCTGCGAAGAACAAAGTTCTGACGAGTTCCCGCTAAGTTTGGCCAAGTTCTGCGGTCTCCCGCCGTTGTAAGGGAGAATGAAAATGCCCAACTGTTGGATGAAACTCGAATTATCAATATTGTGTTGATTTGCATGCCAACCTATCCGAAACCCTAAATTTACCCTAATATTGAGTTGTTCCTCCATCGTTTGCTATGCACTTCCTTAGCCGTTTGGGGATGGAGTTGAACACGGCGCAATGGGCAGAGTAAGGAATTGTTTCCCACTCGTGTTGTATGGCCGCCTCAAAATTGCGTGGGGACAAGTCCAATCTTTTTTGTAATCTACTCAACACAATACCCCACATGTTTTCAATCCAACTAAGGTCATGGCTTTTGGCAGGCCATTGCATCACTTGAAAGCCGGATTGAGACGAAAGCCAATTCCTAGCCTTCTTGCAAGCATGAGCTTTAGCGTTATCTTGCTGAAAAATCCACCGATGTTGCGCCTCGGCCGAGGGCCTTTTTGCCATCAAAGCCTCACACGCGGGTATCATGTGCTCTTGCAACAAGGTGAGATGCACCTCACCGTTTACGCCCTTGCTCTTTGCGTTAACGCCGCTGCTCCCCACTGTCACAAACAAAGGTGTCCTCCCATACTTGCTAACACCACCATACCCTTGCACTTTGAAACAGTTTTGCTCAGATACCTTGGTTGGCGGGTCATCCTCGAAAAGCACCCACTCCTTGTTCCCGGGCCCCTTATTAGGACAGCCAAAAGTACTTGTTGTCTGTCACAACCACATTGTGCCATGACTTCCGTACCCATTGTTTGGCAAAGCATAGCCGTGCGCGCATGTGCTTGACAGTTAGTGAAACACGCTTCCTCGGCCTCATTTGGCGCGCTTGATACTTGTTCACGTACCGGCGGACCGTCTCAACACTCACAGTTACTACTAGCCTATGTTTTAGCATCTTGGCAAGTTGGGGGCACTGATCGCCGCGATTTACACCCACCTTCAGAAGGAGGGTGGCTTCTCGGGACGCCAAGGGCGCTCGGGGCATTCCCGCCCTAGGCGTGTCGTCCACTGTCCCGGTAGCTTTAGCGCGCCGGCACCACTTCTCGACAACCCTCACGGCTGCTTTACACTCTTGCGCGGCCTTACGAGCGCTGCCAAGTCGTTCGGCTTCGTGGACGAGGCGCCAACGCCTTGCGAGTACATATGGAGAAGGTGGCATACTACGAAACGGCGGCAGCCGACGTGAGCAATAGGGTCGACAAGAGGAAAAGACAGCGCGCTGGCGCGGTTGGCGGTCTCGGCTGCGAAGAACAAAGTTCTGACGAGTTCCCGCTAAGTTTGGCCAAGTTCTGCGGTCTCCCGCCGTTGTAAGGGAGAATGAAAATGCCCAACTGTTGGATGAAACTCGAATTATCAATATTGTGTTGATTTGCATGCCAACCTATCCGAAACCCTAAATTTACCCTAATATTGAGTTGTTCCTCCATCGTTTGCTATGCACTTCCTTAGCCGTTTGGGGATGGAGTTGAACACGGCGCAATGGGCAGAGTAAGGAATTGTTTCCCACTCGTGTTGTATGGCCGCCTCAAAATTGCGTGGGGACAAGTCCAATCTTTTTTGTAATCTACTCAACACAATACCCCACATGTTTTCAATCCAACTAAGGTCATGGCTTTTGGCAGGCCATTGCATCACTTGAAAGCCGGATTGAGACGAAAGCCAATTCCTAGCCTTCTTGCAAGCATGAGCCAATTCCTAGAGGTTATCTTGCTGAAAAATCCACCGATGTTGCGCCTCGGCCGAGGGCCTTTTTGCCATCAAAGCCTCACACGCGGGTATCATGTGCTCTTGCAACAAGGTGAGATGCACCTCACCGTTTACGCCCTTGCTCTTTGCGTTAACGCCGCTGCTCCCCACTGTCACAAACAAAGGTGTCCTCCCATACTTGCTAACACCACCATACCCTTGCACTTTGAAACAGTTTTGCTCAGATACCTTGGTTGGCGGGTCATCCTCGAAAAGCACCCACTCCTTGTTCCCGGGCCCCTTATTAGGACAGCCAAAAGTACTTGTTGTCTGTCACAACCACATTGTGCCATGACTTCCGTACCCATTGTTTGGCAAAGCATAGCCGTGCGCGCATGTGCTTGACAGTTAGTGAAACACGCTTCCTCGGCCTCATTTGGCGCGCTTGATACTTGTTCACGTACCGGCGGACCGTCTCAACACTCACAGTTACTACTAGCCTATGTTTTAGCATCTTGGCAAGTTGGGGGCACTGATCGCCGCGATTTACACCCACCTTCAGAAGGAGGGTGGCTTCTCGGGACGCCAAGGGCGCTCGGGGCATTCCCGCCCTAGGCGTGTCGTCCACTGTCCCGGTAGCTTTAGCGCGCCGGCACCACTTCTCGACAACCCTCACGGCTGCTTTACACTCCTGCGCGGCCTTACGAGCGCTGCCAAGTCGTTCGGCTTCGTGGACGAGGCGCCAACGCCTTGCGAGTACATATGGAGAAGGTGGCATACTACGAAACGGCGGCAGCCGACGTGAGCAATAGGGTCGACAAGAGGAAAAGACAGCGCGCTGGCGCGGTTGGCGGTCTCGGCTGCGAAGAACAAAGTTCTGACGAGTTCCCGCTAAGTTTGGCCAAGTTCTGCGGTCTCCCGCCGTTGTAAGGGAGAATGAAAATGCCCAACTGTTGGATGAAACTCGAATTATCAATATTGTGTTGATTTGCATGCCAACCTATCCGAAACCCTAAATTTACCCTAATATTGAGTTGTTCCTCCATCGTTTGCTATGCACTTCCTTAGCCGTTTGGGGATGGAGTTGAACACGGCGCAATGGGCAGAGTAAGGAATTGTTTCCCACTCGTGTTGTATGGCCGCCTCAAAATTGCGTGGGGACAAGTCCAATCTTTTTTGTAATCTACTCAACACAATACCCCACATGTTTTCAATCCAACTAAGGTCATGGCTTTTGGCAGGCCATTGCATCACTTGAAAGCCGGATTGAGACGAAAGCCAATTCCTAGCCTTCTTGCAAGCATGAGCCAATTCCTAGAGGTTATCTTGCTGAAAAATCCACCGATGTTGCGCCTCGGCCGAGGGCCTTTTTGCCATCAAAGCCTCACACGCGGGTATCATGTGCTCTTGCAACAAGGTGAGATGCACCTCACCGTTTACGCCCTTGCTCTTTGCGTTAACGCCGCTGCTCCCCACTGTCACAAACAAAGGTGTCCTCCCATACTTGCTAACACCACCATACCCTTGCACTTTGAAACAGTTTTGCTCAGATACCTTGGTTGGCGGGTCATCCTCGAAAAGCACCCACTCCTTGTTCCCGGGCCCCTTATTAGGACAGCCAAAAGTACTTGTTGTCTGTCACAACCACATTGTGCCATGACTTCCGTACCCATTGTTTGGCAAAGCATAGCCGTGCGCGCATGTGCTTTACAGTTAGTGAAACACGCTTCCTCGGCCTCATTTGGCGCGCTTGATACTTGTTCACGTACCGGCGGACCGTCTCAACACTCACAGTTACTACTAGCCTATGTTTTAGCATCTTGGCAAGTTGGGGGCACTGATCGCCGCGATTTACACCCACCTTCAGAAGGAGGGTGGCTTCTCGGGACGCCAAGGGCGCTCGGGGCATTCCCGCCCTAGGCGTGTCGTCCACTGTCCCGGTAGCTTTAGCGCGCCGGCACCACTTCTCGACAACCCTCACGGCTGCTTTACACTCTTGCGCGGCCTTACGAGCGCTGCCAAGTCGTTCGGCTTCGTGGACGAGGCGCCAACGCCTTGCGAGTACATATGGAGAAGGTGGCATACTACGAAACGGCGGCAGCCGACGTGAGCAATAGGGTCGACAAGAGGAAAAGACAGCGCGCTGGCGCGGTTGGCGGTCTCGGCTGCGAAGAACAAAGTTCTGACGAGTTCCCGCTAAGTTTGGCCAAGTTCTGCGGTCTCCCGCCGTTGTAAGGGAGAATGAAAATGCCCAACTGTTGGATGAAACTCGAATTATCAATATTGTGTTGATTTGCATGCCAACCTATCCGAAACCCTAAATTTACCCTAATATTGAGTTGTTCCTCCATCGTTTGCTATGCACTTCCTTAGCCGTTTGGGGATGGAGTTGAACACGGCGCAATGGGCAGAGTAAGGAATTGTTTCCCACTCGTGTTGTATGGCCGCCTCAAAATTGCGTGGGGACAAGTCCAATCTTTTTTGTAATCTACTCAACACAATACCCCACATGTTTTCAATCCAACTAAGGTCATGGCTTTTGGCAGGCCATTGCATCACTTGAAAGCCGGATTGAGACGAAAGCCAATTCCTAGCCTTCTTGCAAGCATGAGCCAATTCCTAGAGGTTATCTTGCTGAAAAATCCACCGATGTTGCGCCTCGGCCGAGGGCCTTTTTGCCATCAAAGCCTCACACGCGGGTATCATGTGCTCTTGCAACAAGGTGAGATGCACCTCACCGTTTACGCCCTTGCTCTTTGCGTTAACGCCGCTGCTCCCCACTGTCACAAACAAAGGTGTCCTCCCATACTTGCTAACACCACCATACCCTTGCACTTTGAAACAGTTTTGCTCAGATACCTTGGTTGGCGGGTCATCCTCGAAAAGCACCCACTCCTTGTTCCCGGGCCCCTTATTAGGACAGCCAAAAGTACTTGTTGTCTGTCACAACCACATTGTGCCATGACTTCCGTACCCATTGTTTGGTAAAGCATAGCCGTGCGCGCATGTGCTTGACAGTTAGTGAAACACGCTTCCTCGGCCTCATTTGGCGCGCTTGATACTTGTTCACGTACCGGCGGACCGTCTCAACACTCACAGTTACTACTAGCCTATGTTTTAGCATCTTGGCAAGTTGGGGGCACTGATCGCCGCGATTTACACCCACCTTCAGAAGGAGGGTGGCTTCTCGGGACGCCAAGGGCGCTCGGGGCATTCCCGCCCTAGGCGTGTCGTCCACTGTCCCGGTAGCTTTAGCGCGCCGGCACCACTTCTCGACAACCCTCACGGCTGCTTTACACTCTTGCGCGGCCTTACGAGCGCTGCCAAGTCGTCCGGCTTCGTGGACGAGGCGCCAACGCCTTGCGAGTACATATGGAGAAGGTGGCATACTACGAAACGGCGGCAGCCGACGTGAGCAATAGGGTCGACAAGAGGACAAGACAGCGCGCTGGCGCGGTTGGCGGTCTCGGCTGCGAAGAACAAAGTTCTGACGAGTTCCCGCTAAGTTTGGCCAAGTTCTGCGGTCTCCCGCCGTTGTAAGGGAGAATGAAAATGCCCAACTGTTGGATGAAACTCGAATTATCAATATTGTGTTGATTTGCATGCCAACCTATCCGAAACCCTAAATTTACCCTAATATTGAGTTGTTCCTCCATCGTTTGCTATGCACTTCCTTAGCCGTTTGGGGATGGAGTTGAACACGGCGCAATGGGCAGAGTAAGGAATTGTTTCCCACTCGTGTTGTATGGCCGCCTCAAAATTGCGTGGGGACAAGTCCAATCTTTTTTGTAATCTACTCAACACAATACCCCACATGTTTTCAATCCAACTAAGGTCATGGCTTTTGGCAGGCCATTGCATCACTTGAAAGCCGGATTGAGACGAAAGCCAATTCCTAGCCTTCTTGCAAGCATGAGCTTTAGCGTTATCTTGCTGAAAAATCCACCGATGTTGCGCCTCGGCCGAGGGCCTTTTTGCCATCAAAGCCTCACACGCGGGTATCATGTGCTCTTGCAACAAGGTGAGATGCACCTCACCGTTTACGCCCTTGCTCTTTGCGTTAACGCCGCTGCTCCCCACTGTCACAAACAAAGGTGTCCTCCCATACTTGCTAACACCACCATACCCTTGCACTTTGAAACAGTTTTGCTCAGATACCTTGGTTGGCGGTTCATACTCGAAAAGCACCCACTCCTTGTTCCCGGGCCCCTTATTAGGACAGCCAAAAGTACTTGTTGTCTGTCACAACCACATTGTGCCATGACTTCCGTACCCATTGTTTGGCAAAGCATAGCCGTGCGCGCATGTGCTTGACAGTTAGTGAAACACGCTTCCTCGGCCTCATTTGGCGCGCTTGATACTTGTTCACGTACCGGCGGACCGTCTCAACACTCACAATTACTACTAGCCTATGTTTTAGCATCTTGGCAAGTTGGGGGCACTGATCGCCGCGATTTACACCCACCTTCAGAAGGAGGGTGGCTTCTCGGGACGCCAAGGGCGCTCGGGGCATTCCCGCCCTAGGCGTGTCGTCCACTGTCCCGGTAGCTTTAGCGTGCCGGCACCACTTCTCGACAACCCTCACGGCTGCTTTACACTCCTGCGCGGCCTTACGAGCGCTGCCAAGTCGTTCGGCTTCGTGGACGAGGCGCCAACGCCTTGCGAGTACATATGGAGAAGGTGGCATACTACGAAACGGCGGCAGCCGACGTGAGCAATAAGGTCGACAAGAGGAAAAGACAGCGCGCTGGCGCGGTTGGCGGTCTCGGCTGCGAAGAACAAAGTTCTGACGAGTTCCCGCTAAGTTTGGCCAAGTTCTGCGGTCTCCCGCCGTTGTAAGGGAGAATGAAAATGCCCAACTGTTGGATGAAACTCGAATTATCAATATTGTGTTGATTTGCATGCCAACCTATCCGAAACCCTAAATTTACCCTAATATTGAGTTGTTCCTCCATCGTTTGCTATGCACTTCCTTAGCCGTTTGGGGATGGAGTTGAACACGGCGCAATGGGCAGAGTAAGGAATTGTTTCCCACTCGTGTTGTATGGCCGCCTCAAAATTGCGTGAGGGACAAGTCCAATCTTTTTTGTAATCTACTCAACACAATACCCCACATGTTTTCAATCCAACTAAGGTCATGGCTTTTGGCAGGCCATTGCATCACTTGAAAGCCGGATTGAGACGAAAGCCAATTCCTAGCCTTCTTGCAAGCATGAGCCAATTCCTAGAGGTTATCTTGCTGAAAAATCCACCGATGTTGCGCCTCGGCCGAGGGCCTTTTTGCCATCAAAGCCTCACACGCGGGTATCATGTGCTCTTGCAACAAGGTGAGATGCACCTCACCGTTTACGCCCTTGCTCTTTGCGTT
>JAPMLY010003687.1:0-11327 GCA_026401115.1 Tetraselmis chui | reverse complement strand
TACACAACCCTGAAAAAATTCCCAGATGGCTCGTACTTTCGCTCCCACCCCTCCAACTCACCCACTATCACCACCAGCATCCAAGTCTCACTCAGTGCTGAAATGTACTGCATACTCATCTCCACCAACGGCACAGTCACCATCCCTCTCACCCACACATACACCCACAGAGGCACACGCATTCCATCCACCTGCACACTCAATGTCAACCCCCACCACTACTCCACCTTCGGCAAAGCCCGACTCCAGGACCCCATCTTCACCACCTCTCCCTCTCCGCCGCCCCTCACCATCACAAAAAAATTCACACTCCACCGCAACCCCCCAGCCCTCCTCCTCCAATGGACCAGACACCTCGCAGACACCCAAGTCACCAGCCAGTGGCACCTGGAGCCCTCCGACTTCCAGCTACAGGAAGACGAGGACCTCCCTCTCGACCTCTCCTCCCTCCCGGAGATTCAACTTTCCAACACCCCGGCCCTCCCAACCCACAACACATGGCCACTACACCAACCCG
This sequence comes from Tetraselmis chui, assembly GCA_026401115.1. Taxonomy (NCBI): domain Eukaryota; kingdom Viridiplantae; phylum Chlorophyta; class Chlorodendrophyceae; order Chlorodendrales; family Chlorodendraceae; genus Tetraselmis; species Tetraselmis chui. The sequence goes on along the minus strand of JAPMLY010003687.1, from coordinate 10,810 downwards.
CAACCTCACACCCCACCTCCACCTCCTCCTACCACGCCCATCCCTCCCCCCACCCTCCCGCCCCCCCCCCCCGGTCCCACACCCTTCCACACACCCTTCCCCTCTCCCCATAATCACTGAAGACTCCTCCGAACCCATGGACTCCTCCGCCTCACCACCCCACCCCGTCCCCCACACACAACCCCCCCCCCCACCTTCCCGTCCCCCCAAACCCCATTCACAACCTAACCACACCTCCCACCCTCTCCCAACACCCCACCCCCTCCCTCTCAACACCGCCCTCAACAGCAGACTCCCCTCCCCACACACGCCCCCCCACAGACCCCTCACTCAAACCTGCACCCCCAGTAGGGGTTACCAAACCCTCACGCCCCTCCCGCAAGCAACCCTCCCCAACCCCCCCAACTCGTGTCCCCCCACACCCCTCCCTCACACCCCCCCGTGCCCCTACTCCTCCTCCACACCCTCTCAACACCAATCCCCCCTTACCCGCGGCCACCCGCCCTCCCCCTTCCGCCCCAACCCACCATTCCCTCCCATCCGGCTCCCCCGAAGACGAGGAACTCGACCTCGACGGCTACTCCAACCTGTCGGAGGACAACGAGGTGACCCCAGGAACCCCACCGACCGCCGCTAACTCCCCCAATGCCAATCAACCCACCATGTCACCCCCGGCCGAGCAGGCCGACTATCATCATTAGGTCCCCCCAGGACGAAACGGAGGTTAGACCCCACACCCCTTCCCCCACCTCCCAGCCAGACATCCGCGCTCATATTGTAACCACCGTACCTCGCTTCACTCTACCGGCCCACTTCAGCCCCCGCACCTGCCGCACAACTATGCATAAATTTTTAATCGACTTAAACCTGGACTCTGGTCTTCCCACCCCTATCGGCTACCTTGATTCCTCTGCTGCCCTTTCCTTCCAATGGGGACAGTACCAGGACCTCTCTAACCTGTACTGCCTCGCGTCCGAAATAACCAAACTCCATTCGACTCCCTCCACCTCGTACACAGTTATTACCAACACCGAAGTCGATAACCACCACCGTAACTCCCAATACCCCAGCCACTGGACCAACCTAGCCAGTCGAGGCCACCCCCCACGTCCGGGGACACCTAACCACTCTCTCCTCGTCCTCACATGGCAAAACTCGCACTTCGGCCTCCTCCACCTTACACACTCCTCTGCTACCTGGATAGACTCTTTACATCACCCCCCTCCTTCCGACCTCCTAGCCCGCACTCTCAATCTCCTCTCAGCCTGGAACTCGTCCCCTCCCCCCCCCATCAGCGCCCTACACTCCCTCAACCCACCTCGCCAAAACGACTCCAACAGAGCGTGGTCGTGCGGCACCCACGTCCTCTTACACACATACCTCATTGCCACGTCCCCCCCGGACCAACCTTACGCTCCCCCCTCTTTCGACCCCCGGTCCTCAGTGTACTCCCTCCACACTCTGCTCTGGAACCACACCTTCCGCTCCGCCCCCCTCCCACAGGGACGTCGCCTCCTCCTCGATGCTTTATGTCTCCCCACGTCACCCCCACCCCCCCCAACTCCCTCCCCCTACCCAACCCGTCCCCCCCCACCCACCTCTCCCCCCCCCTCCCCTCACAACCCCACCCACAGAACGACCCCTCTCAGAACCCCCCCGCACCTCCCCTACCCTCCCCTCCCCCGGTCCACCTCGCCACACGAACCACCCACCACGTCTCCCCTCCCCTCCCCCCCCACCCCCCAGACCCCCACCCGTCGAAAACCCCCCAGCCGCCCCCTCCTGCTCCACCCCCCCCCCCCGCCCCCTCCCCCGTCCTCCCACACCACACATCCCAGCCCCTACACTTCATCACCCTCAACACCCGCGGCCTACACACCTCCATTATGGATGTCGAACACCTCTCAACCTCCCACCACCCGGACATCTTAATTCTCACTGAAACCAACCACGACACCCACAAGTCTCGCTGGCGCGTAGCCCTCCCCCACTACCACCTCAAAAGCTCCCGACCTTGCTACTCACCTGTGCCCCTACCCAACGCAGGCGTCCTCTTCGCGGTCCGCCGAACCTCATTCCAATCTGCCACTGTCCTAACCCCGCCCTCCCACCTCATCCCCCACATCGCCGGACTAAAAATCGTCCCCCACTCAGGCACCCCCTACCTCCTTATAGGTACTTATATGCCCCAGCTCTGCAACCCCCAACTGACCCGCCTCTACGCAGAAGTTGCAGCTTGGGGCCTCCGACTAGCGGACGACCACCCGCAACACCGCACCCTCTGGGGAGGGGACTTCCAATCGACCACCCACACAGGTACAGGACACCCTGCCCTCACCTCCTTACTCAAATACCACCTCCACCCCCTCCACGACCCCATCCCTACCTTCCCCCGCAGCGGGGGCTGCCTTGACCACTGGCTCACCACGCCTCCTTCACCTATCACCCTCCCACCATCCTCTTGCTCGATATTCCCCTCCCCCTCCCACTTTACTGACCACTCTGCTATCCACCTCGTCATTCCCACCCCTTTCTCACTCATGGCACACCCCCCCCTCCCCATACCCACCCCCACACACAACACACAACGCGCAAACTCACCTTTCGCCTTCCCCTCACACCCGACCACATCAAAGCATACCAATCCAGCACCCCCGACCTCATCAACCAAACGGCAACCCTCCACGCAGACATTCCCAACACCTCATACACCTCGGCCACCCCCGACACCCTAGACACCCTCGCCTCACAATTCACCAAAGTCCTCTCCCAACACATGGACCACGCCGCCACAGTTTGGCCCCTCCTCCCCGACAAAAAACCCCGCCCTCCCCAAGCGTCCTTTGACCCCACTTGGCTCACAAATAAAACACGCACTCAAATACTCAAACTCCGTAAATGCAGCAAAAACAACGGCCCCCTTCCCATCGCCCAAGCCCTATTAAACACAACGGAATATCTTTCCCCTGACGCCATCAAACAACAGTGCCAAGCACGCATCCGCCAACTCCTTCACGACACCACTACGAATAAGATACAAAAAATAAAAACTCGAGCCAATGTGGCCTACGACACCTGCCCCAAACTCTCCCACCGCCGATTGAAAATTAAAAGCGGCCTCCTACCCCCCGCCGGCACCACCTCCACCCTCCACCGCATTACCAAACCCGATAAAACCACCGCATCCTCTCCCTCCGCCGTCATTGACGCGGTACACTCTCACTTCGCTAGCGAACTCGGCCGCGCCACCCCACCCGACCTCCCCACCCCCCCATGGGAACTCCCTAACAACCCCGACAACTTTACCATCGAACCCCGCGGAGACCCCTCTCTCACCCTTGCCGACATGATTACCCGCGACACTTTCGATAAAACCCTCAACTCCCTAGGCACCGACCTCTTGTTTCCCCTCCCACTTTACCTGTCCGTGCTCATCAGGTTCTTCTTGTAAGCAATTTTTATTTATGTAAGTCGTGTTATGTACATTATTGTGATCGATGTGACCGCATGATTTGTTTATCACGATTTGGCCTACTCTTGCACGACTTTTACCCTCTATAATATATTTTTAATTACGCGAGGATGGCCAAGCTGGGGTGAACTACTACAATATATCCACAGTCTATAATTTTGGACGAATCCCTGCTACGGATAAGGATTCAGCGGTTCTGGATTGGCACGCCGTAAAAATAGTACATAAAGAGCGACGGTGGTCCTGGATCACGGGTGATGAAGAAAAGCGCCCGCTACTGTACGGGTATGGGTGGATGTTGGTTTTTTCGTATAATATCATCGTGCTTACGACCGTGCTGGTCCGTGATTTGAGCGAGACGCGGCTGCGGCCATTTGAAACGTACACAGCTGTGAACTGCGCCCGTCTCGCATCGTGAACAAATGCTCTTTACGATATCTCCAGCAGGCCACTCACCTCCGCTCATACAATTCACATCTCACCCTAGTGTAGCTACCGTCGCGCGACAACTACAGTAGCTGCTGGACGAGGTGGCCATATATCAGTTAGCATCCGACATCCCTAACACTACAATAATTCTCAAATACCGGCATCTGCACCGCTTCTCATTCGCCCGTGCGACTCGGCTGCCGAATATCAACGCGTGCAGGTACATGTACGTCGCAGGCAGGTGTGCAAGCCTTCCGCAGTTTGGCAGTCCGTTCGACCTGAACCTCACCTATACTATTTACTTTGAACAACCTTTACTTGATGTCCATATAGCACTATCACCAATCGCTGCTTATTACTTTCTGCATCACCGTGGAGTAGCAACAACTATAGTAGTAGCGACAAAGTCAGTAGGTACGGGACCTGCTGTTATTAGGGAAGTGGCGACTCGTCAGTATATCAGGGCGGGAGTGGAGCGAGAGAGAAAAGTGTATTACAAGAAGCACTACAGAAACTAACATGCTAATCTAACATACACGGAAAAGAGGGGGCGGGGAGAGGGCGCAGGTAAGTCCGTAAGAGTGACGAGTAAGAGCAGCAGGCAGGGTCACGGAATCCAAGGCACGGCAATGAATAAGGGAAGCACTGCGATGTGCACAAACCTAGCAGAGAAACCACAAGAGAACGAACACAAGAAATTCCCACGCAACGCTGAAAACGCGAGTGGAATGATGAGTGGTCGTATATTACACATGCGGCATAAAGACTATAATACTACGCTTTATATATCGTAATAAACAGGACAGTAGGCCACGGGCCGCGGGCGGGACGATTATAGTGTAGGAGCGAATAACTTCATTCTCACGTCCCATCATCGAACACATCCCATCTTATTCTCACGTCCCAATTTCGTTGCGGTCAAACAGGCCGTAGTCGGTGGCAGTGGCGCGCGCCAGTAGTAGCCAGCAGGCACACACGCGCGCCCCGTGCGTCATGACAGTTCGTAGGTTTTATTTTTGTTTCTCTCGTCGCTCGTCTGCACTATCGAGGTGGGTTCATTTCTTGTCCGTAAATATTCATACGTACATCTGTTATTTATAGAAGAGAAAGCGGAGGCGGGATCCATATGATGAAACCCTAAATCTATGGAATCCACTAGCAAAAAGAAAGGGGAAAAGTAGGCAACGAAGCCTAGTAAGCCCGCGAAGCAGGAAGTAGGCAGGCAGACAACATACAAGCAGCTAGCAGCTGCCGCCAATACTCCTGCAAGGCGTGCATCGCCTATCGGCATATATATCGCCTATCGCGTTTATCGTACCACGCAACGCAACGCGGTCGCTTATTGTAAACGGTGAAGTGCTGATATATACACCACTACGAAACAAATACATAATAGTAATAATTGACCATCATCAATGATTATTGCTTGACTGGAATAATAAAGCGATGTATGGGCGCTCGTTCACTGCTGCTGGCGACGTACGCAGGAATACTACATACCGAGCAGCAGCGGCTGCATAGCAGAAATAAGACTGCTACTACTGCAGACTTCTGGACTGGATTCCTGGCGGTGTATATCAGCCGACAAGAATAAGCGTTTTTTTTAGGCTGCTGTTAAGAATCTACGACAAGTTCGAGTTTACACTCGTTCTCGGCCCTAACAATGAGAATAATGGGAAAAAACGCGAGGACAGCAGATGATCAAAGTGCTTCGTCGACGACCGCCGCCGCCCATGATGAGAGTAGTAGCAGCAGAAAAGAAAGGGCCATCAAGAACGATTTACTCTCCTCAGAAGTGCTCAGACCGTTACGCATTTTGGGGATAATGTCCTTTCTGATAGTCCTTCTCGTTGGGTCAGTAGCAGCAGTAGCAGCAGGTGTGGCGATTTTGCAGCAGCAGCAGCAGCAGCAGAACGACCACCACTACGAGCAGCAGCAGTCGTCGCACCGCCGAGTTATTGACATTATACGATACTCAATAGGCCGCCACCAGCATCTTCGTTCCTTAGTTACATTATTTTTGAACTGGGATAGTAAGTCTCGCGAAGGGGGCGAGGTAGGCGGCGGAGCACCTGTTTTGGCGCAAGCAACAGCAGCAGCATTAGTGCAGTCAACTGCCAAAAATGGCAACGACGGCTTGGCTTCAGAAGCAGGGGTCGACAAGATTGCCGAGGCTACTCCTGTGACCTCATCAGGTACGTACTTATTATTTGTGATATGTATTTATGTCTTTCTATCTTAAGCTGTTCCGAATTGACTTCTCGTTTTAGGTAACCCGCCCCCCTTCATTCAGTTTTATTTCACAGCAGAGCTTAAAAATACCGGCTGTTAAGATATAGAAAGTCGTGTATTTACGTACGCACGTATTTATGTATGTATGACTGTATGTATGTATGTATGTATGTATGTATGTATGTATGACTGTATGTATGTATGTATGTATGACTGTATGTATGTATGTATGTATGTATGTATGTATGTATGTACGTATGTATGTATGTATGTATGTATGTATGTATGTATGTATGTATGTATGTATGTATGTATGTATGTATGGATGTATGTATGTATGTATGTATGTATGTATGTATGTATGTATGTACGTATGGATGTGTGTGTGTACGTATGTATGTGTTTGTGTATGTATGTATGTATGTATGTATGTATGTATGTATGTATGTATGTATGTATGTATGTATGTATGTATGTATGTATGTATGTATGTATGTATGTATGTATGTATGTATGTATGTATGTATGTATGTATGTATGTATGTATGTATGTATGTATGTATGTATGTATGTATGTATGTATGTATGTATGTATGTATGTATGTATGTATGTATGTATGTATGTATGTATGGATGTATGTATGTATGTATGTATGTATGTATGTATGTATGTATGTACGTATGGATGTGTGTGTGTACGTATGTATGTGTTTGTGTATGTATGTATGTATGTATGTATGTATGTATGTATGTATGTATGTATGTATGTATGTATGTATGTATGTATGTATGTATGTATGTATGTATGTATGTATGTATGTATGTATGTATGTATGTATGTATGTATGTATGTATGTATGTATGGATGTATGTATGTATGTATGTATGTATGTATGTATGTATGTATGTATGTATGTATGTATGTATGTATGTATGTATGTATGTATGTATGTATGTATGTATGTATGTATGTATGTATGTATGTACGTATGTATGTGTGTATGTATGTATGCATGTATGTATGTATGTATGTATGTATGTATGTATGTATGTATGTACGTATGTATGTGTGTATGTATGTATGTATGTATGTGTGTATGTATGTATGGATGTATGTATGTATGTACGTATGTATGTGTGTATGCATGTATGTATGTATGTATGTATGTATGTATGTATGTATGTATGTATGTATGTATGTATGACTGTATGACTGTATGTATGTATGTATGTATGTATGACTGTATGTATGTATGACTGTATGTATGTATGTATGTATGTATGTATGTATGTATGTATGAATGTATGTATGTATGACTTTATGTATGTAGGAATGTATGTATGATGCATTATAAAAGCGTAATCAAGATGAAGTATGGCGTGAAGCATGTGTCCCAATATTAGGTATTTAGACGGGCCGGCTTCACTAACTTATTATGTATGGCTGACTACATCGCTCTTTGGATATTGGGGTGATGCATGCATCTGTGATGTATGCTCATCCAGAGAGAGTTTGATTTCATTGGTTGTCCCGCACACTGATTGTCGAAGCAGGAGGAAGAGAGAGAAGAGGGCGGAAGCTCCAACAAGGCTCTTTTTGTGAGGTTTATCAGGGAAATCCACTCTTTGACGGATATTGCTATTACAATCAAGAAAGAATCGGGTCATGCTCCACTGGCTGCGGGACTGATATTGGAAATGCTGGATCGCCAATGTATATTTGCTGTGAATCCGTCTGTTGCGACTCCCTCGGCGGCGGCTCTCCTGTTGTATCGCCCCCTCCTCCGCCTTATTCTCCTCCACCTCCCCGGCCACCTCCACCAAACCCTCCTCCACCCCCCAGTCCCTTTCCACCCAACCCTCCTCCTCCAAACCCTCCTCCTCCAAACCCTCCTCCACCCAACCCACCTCCTCCCAACCCACCTCCACCCAACCCTCCTCCTCCCAACCCTCCTCCTCCCAACCCACCTCCTCCCAACCCACCTCCACCCAACCCTCCTCCTCCCAACCCACCTCCTCCCAACCCTCCTCCTCCCAACCCTCCTCCTCCCAATCCTCCTCCACCAAATCCTTCTCCACCAAACCCTCCTCCACCAAACACTCCACCCTCAAAATCTCCTCCTCCTAGCCCCCCTCCCCCTACCGCCCTGCCTCTTTCAAGCCCCCCGCCCCCAAGCCCCTCACCATCGCCTCCCTCCCCCCTAAGCCCCCCTCCTCCTATGATAAACCCATCAACCCCATCCAGCATATCTCCAATTACTTCTTCCCAGCCACCCCCTAGCCCTCCACCCCCTCAGATCCCCCCCCCTAGCCCCCCACCCTCTCCTCCCCTCAGCCCCGCTCCTCCTCCTCCTCCAAACTCTCCTCCCTTCATGCCCCCTCCCTCTCTCCCTCCTCCTCCCTTGCCTTCCCCTCCCCGCAGCCCACCGCCGGCCCCCCCGCCTTCCCCGAACCCACCTCCTCCACTGGCGCCAGGAGCATTTGCGCCGCCCTTCCCTCCTCCATCGCCACCTCCCCCTCCACGGTACGTCGCCTATTTCAACCGTCAAATAATCCAGCAACAACAAGTCCAAATGTGTACATCTATGGGGTCATTCACGAACATGTTGATGTTAAACAAATCAGCAGAAACCGCTGCTCCATGAAACGAAGCTAATTGGTGTAGTTTGTTGGATGCATTATTTCAAACTCGCTCACTGTCGCATATCGCTGCATATGTTATTTGTCATATTGGAAAATAATGATTCCAGCAATGATTGAATCCAATGACGGGGCATCGCGCATTGACGTAAAATCCGTGATGCAAATTGCGATAGCGTAATAACATTTGAAAGCTGAATGACCGCGTGTCCGTCATTGCCTGTCCTCAACACAACCCAACTGAATCGCTGTCTTTGTCTCCCCTGCGAGGGCAGTCCTCCTCCCCCGCCACCTCCGAGCCCCCCACCGCCAAGCCCCCCACCCCCCGTCCGCCCCCCGCCGCCACACCCCTCGCCGCCTGGCTCTCCGCTGGTCCAGCCAGGGGATGCGCCAAGAAGCTCTCCTCCTCCGCCGACAAGGTCTCCCCCGTAAGATCCCTACCCCAGTCCATATAGACAAATTTACTACGGCGTTTGCGCTGATATGATAAACCATTGTTCCATAAGAAACTACCAAAACTATGGATGCCCCCACGTTTATGCATAGCAATAGTATCGCTAGAATGCCATAAAGTGGGGTGCTGATCGAAGCTTTGCGTGCCTCCATCAGACCCCCTCCTACGCCGTCGCCCCCTCCGGAACCGACATCGGGGGCAGGAAATGCTGCGTCGCCGACCAACTCGCCCCAGGGCACTCCACCGCCCTCGCCACCGCCCCCCCTCCCCCCTCCCCCTCTCTCACCACCCATGGCCCCCACTCCCTCTTCTCCTGTGTCACCATCAACAACCGTGATCCCATCGCCAGAAGCACCCCCAACCCCCAGCCCCCCCCTCCCCCCTCCTCCCAGCCCCCCGTCCTCTCCCTTTCAGCCACTGTCTCCTCCTCCCCAACCCCCGTTCCCACCCCGTCAGCCATTCTCACCTCAGCTCGCACCTTCTCCACCTAGCCCCCCACCCCCGCCCTTCCCTCCCATAAACGCCCAAGCGCTTATGAACAAGCGTTACACGAGCTTCTACAACTTTCACCTGCGTTTCCAAAACGTCTCTGTCACCGACTACCAGCTGAGCGGCGCGGAGCCGTTGCTCAAGCGGGTGCTCGTGGACCGTCTCTCCGTTTCCATGGAAGCTGTAAATGTTGTGGGCGTAAGGCGCGGCTCGGTTATTGTCTCTTGTGCGGTCGGCTTCCTAGAGAGCGAGCGTCGGAAGGTGATTGTCATGGAAGAGGCACTGATGGACCCTGCCGGTTTGTTTGCATCGGCGCAAGAGCACCCCTTCTTTGCTGCCGTTAGTGCGACAACGGTGGTGGACAGCGAGCTGCAGGGGGAGGTCATCAACCCCTCATTGACTCCCTCCTTGCGATCCATCTACGTCGTCATCGGTCTCTCGGCTGGTCTACTCTTTGGAGCCGCGATTGGGCTGTACCGTGTGAAACTCGCAGGGGAGGGATGGAGGGAGAAGTTGAGCGCACGGTCGCTCTGGGCCCAACGACGAATCATTCTCAACATTGCCACCGCTATTTTCGATTTTGCATCCGACATCCTCTTTGTCGCCAGCATCAACGGCGTCCCATGGTTCAGGGCCTACTATGACGCCGGGGTGGCCATCCTTGGACTTCACGCCTTTGTGGCCGTGATCACGGTGGGAGGGACGATGATCTATATTCGGACTCACTCCGTGGGCGATACGAGGCACGATCTCATCAAGTGGGATGAGTTTCAGCGATCAGACAACGTGTGGCTTAATGCGATCATTCTCATATCGTGTATTTCGAATCTTGAGATGTTGGTGTTCGTGCCATGGAACGATCGCGGCTACACCCTCAAGTACGACGGTTTCCCAACGGCGTGGTTGCTATCCATCACCTATCTCTCCGCCTTAATTGAAGACATTCCTCAAATCGTGATGCAATCTGCTTTTGTGAATTTTGAGGGAGGCTCCCTCATCACCTTCATCTCCCTGGGCTTCAGCGGTGTCTCGGTCCTCATCCGCTTTGTCTACCGTTTCATCCTCATGCTCAACCCCACCTCTTCAAATCGCAC
>JAPMLY010003686.1:0-11065 GCA_026401115.1 Tetraselmis chui | reverse complement strand
ATGAAGGCATCCTTGTATCGGGTGGGGGGTACTCTGTGTAGTAGACCAGTGTGGCGAAGATGATGACGGTGATGACCATCAGGAAGAACAGCACGCCCAGCACGTCCAACGACACCAGCATCGCCTTGCTGACCACCTGAAACTTCCCGTACCGCCCTCCGAGCTTGAAAATGCGCGCCAGGCGGATGATGCGCAGCACACTCGTTCCCTGCCCATCACAGGAAACAAGGAAAGTAAGGTATCGGTACAACAGATCAATGCCTAACTCACACCATTTGCATGAGCGCGCGAGGGGGGAAGGGGTTAACAGATGGCAAACTAACGTGTTCTTATGAAGGTCTGCGCGCGCGTGTAATCGTATGTGCACAAATGGTTGTGTTTCAAGACTGTGTGTTTGTGTTTGAGAGACTGAGTGTTTGAGCATGGCATGCGCGCGCGCGTGTTTACGTGAGTGTGTGTGAGAGGGCGTGCGCGTGTTCATGTGTATCTGCAGGTCAGAAAATAGGCGAAAGTGCATGATCGTAAAGTCGCGTTTGCGTCGTCGTGCTTATGAATGTGCAGAATACTGAGTGCGCGTCCTTGAATGTTGATGTCCATACGCATATACCAATCGAGGGCGCGACAGAGTGTGTGTGTTACAGCGCATGCATTGATTTATGTGCTTAATATGATGCCATGCACATATTTCCTATCAATTTGCAAGTTTCATTCGTTCAAAAATATTATACACTTGTCTACAATCAATCCTCCATATAAATCCATTTGAACGAAGAAGAAAAACATGTTTCTGTCTCTTGGTGCTGTTTGGGAGGGGGGGGGGGGGGGGGGGGGGGGGGGGGGGGGGGGGGGGGGGGGGTGTTACCTGACTTCTGTCGCTGTCTGTCAAAAGGTCGATGTACCAAGGCAGGATGGCCACGAGGTCAACGATATTTAGCGGATTGCGAATGAAGCGCCAAAGGTTGGGCGCGGTGACGATCTTGACGAGGTACTCCAGCGTGAAGATGACGATGCTGATGGACTCGATCAAATGCAGCGCGTACATGTCCTCGTAGCTCTTCACCGTCTCGAGGCAAAAGGTGGTCGAGGAGACGACGATGGTGAGGAGGATGAAGAAGGATATGAAGCCGGCCAGTCGGCTGCTGTTGGGCTCCATCATCACCTTGTGGATTAGTGCGCGCTTACCGCGCCCTGCATACGACCCGGCACATCAGTCACCAGCGTGATACATGAGAGCAGCGGAAGACCGAGAGTCCAGATGCATCCTGGGGGGTTTGTTACGACGTCTGCACAGGAAATAGTCCTTCGTGACATGAAGAGCGCAAAATAATTGGGTGCAAATTTGACAACTGCCTCTATACACCTTAACCATGCGATTCGCATACTTCTATACTGTCTGAGAACAGAGACAACAAGGGTAGAGCATGTTGTCAGATGTCACAGCTTGACTGAACTGCAATGGTTAGGGATAATTGTCCATTTCATACGTTCATGATAACAGCTGCAGAACGGCCCCAAAAGAGTAAATATATTTTAAAATCGAACCGTAAAACTACTTTCCCCGCCAAACTGTTTAAACAGGGCGTGACTCATATATCAATTAGCAGAACCCAGTGCCATGAGGGTGGCCGCGCACAGTCAGTTTTGGTGAAGTCCGCCAGCCCCTCTTCAAGCTGCACCTTCTGCCCCCGTACGTCGATGTTTAGCAGGCCGCGGGTTTCCGGCAGCAGCAGCAGCGCACTGACACAGCGGCAAAAACGGCACCCACCCAGCTCAGTCACGCCACCCATGCACTGAAAAGTCAAGGACACCGCTTAGAGCACAATGCCTATACTGTGCGCGCTGGTAGGGTTAGGTTCGCGCACCTGTTTCCGGGTGCGAGCACTCTGCACTGTAGCAGCACCGACATCTGCCCCGAGTTGTCATCGTGCGACCGCCCACTCGCGCCGCCCTCGGTGCCGTTGGGAGTGCGGAAATGCGCTCGCCTGCTGGTACCCCCCCTCCGCTTCGACCGCAATCTCTCCTTCTTTTCTGACTTCGCTCCTGCGCACCCCACCCAATCCAAAAAGGTAAAATATAATGCCACAGGAAGAATGAATCCGTGAGAGCGTTGTTGTTGCTCTTGTGGGAGCTGCATAAGAGCCACCTACGTTCGTTCCCTCGTTTGATGATCTCCTCTATCTGCGCCTGCGTGGAATTGAGGCGGGAGCAGGAACGCCTGGAGGGCCCCGCCCCGTCCCCCTCCTCCTCCTCCTCCTCGTGCCACGAACCCCCCGCGCGCTCCCGCTTCCCCGCACTCTGCGTCCGGCTGCTCCCCGCATCTTCCTGATCGTGCTCCTCGCCCCCCGAGGAGAGGGCCCGGGAGACGCCCGTGCTCTCGCCACTAAGCACCGAATCCGACTGCTCGGATCCAGAGTCCTGTGGAGACGAAAACGCCCACGACGCAAGAATAGGGCAAATTTAGGGTTACGCCAACGAAGCCGCTCTCTCGCCCACTGTGCTTCCGTTGATGCAACCCCCAATCATGCACCATCCCATCCACCCATTGTGTCCCGATGTTCGTAATGAAGCATATGAAAAACGTGAGGAAGCACGCAGTCCTTGGTGTGGCGACGGAATTGACCGAGGGACCTACTGTTGAGAACCTACGTGAAACCCTAAGACTACAGCACGCATTCCCGCCCTTCCCGCCGCGGCTCACCACCCCCAGGGCCCATCCCGACGCCGTATCACCGTGGCCACGCGTATCTCGGGACGCACGAGCAGAATTTCGACTAATACCAAAGGTATGATCCGGGACGATGGGCGTAACGAGTAGTGGGGCGAACTACGCAGACGACAGCTCGCTGGTGGGCGCGTGGGGTACCAAGAGGACGGCCGTTTTGTTTGCGATTCCACACCGACGTGACTTCGCATGCCAATAGATTCACCAAAGTTGACGACATAAGACACGCGTCAGCGAGACGGTGACCGTATGTATTCTGATCCGTTTCCGTACTGCATGCATAAGGTGTACAAGGGCCTATGCAAGAACTGGAGCGCCCTTGCATGCGAAACGTACGTCCGCGGACATCGACTGCGCTACGGTACGGGTAGGGTACCGGGTACGAGGCATCCCGCCCCACTCCCCCCATTCAGGAATCCCGAGAGGTAGGGCAGACCCACCAGGTCCAGGATAGAATAGTCGCTGGATATGGTCCACGGTTTTCTCTAAAAACTATCGACTTCATTTTCAGTAGCGGTGATGGCTGCGTTAGCGAGGGAGTATACTTGCCTCGGCTCCGTCTTCAGTGCCGGAGTGGCTGCTGCCGCGCGAGGCCTCCCCCGATGCACGTGCCCGCCCAAGAGAACGGCGCCGCCTGCGGGTCCAGAAAGCTTCACTTCGCAGCTGGGCGCGCACTGCCTCGATCTGCCTTTTGTCTTCCGTCTTTGCCACTACCCCTATTCCCCGTAACGGGGGCATGATAACGAGATATTATCGACTGACGGGCTGGGGAAGGTGGCGCCAAGCCTGTGCGCCCTGCGTTCGACAGTGTGTACCAAGCCGTCCTATTATGTCAGCCACCTAAAAAGGAACCCCCGCCCTAGCCGCCAGGTTCGCTCCTCCTCCCCTCCAACGTATCAGACAGTTTACAACGAAGCAGCTGCAGCAGCACGCTCCCCGCAACCCGAGGAGAACCGGCAGGTGCCAGGATTCCAAGGCCAGATACGAGCCGGAAAGTTGCTGGCTGCGAACGCGGATTCACGACGACGAGCCGCTTTATTTTTTCTTTTGTCCGGACACAGCGTCGCAGCGGAGCATGTCCACTAATCGTTACGACCTCGTAAACAACTATCACAACGGTACAGGTACCTGTACACGTACTTGTTTGTTGTTGCGCACTAAAGCATACTGTCTATTTGCGCGTGGAAGGGGTCACACGTGGCCCCCATCCGGTGCGAGCACATCTTGATAACCTCAGAATTCACCCATTCTATAGTATGTTGCTCCTCTAGTGCCTCGGGGATATGTGTATGATAAGTACTACAATTGTATGAGTACTACATATCATACCTTGTCGCCATCGGACCTCGTCAGCGGAGGGCCTCGTCGGCGGAGGACCTCGTCGGCGCCGAGTTATGTCCGTATGCCGCATTTCGTTCGTCGATCTACTTATGTTCCTTTTCGGCGTTTTTGGGGGTTGTGCGTCGTAAGGCTAGGGATCAGCCATCGATGCATTGTCGATAGTATCATCATCACCGGGTGATTGTGCCATCGATGTGATGGGTTGCAACATCGACATCGACACGATGGCAGTAGTGCTAGCATCAATGCCATCAAGTATCAAAACAATTGTAAAATATTGATTATCTAAGCCCAATGTATCGATATATCGTCCCAAATATCGATATATCGGCGATAATATCGGCCTAAATTGCCATCGATGTCCGCATCCCAAACTATCAACACCATCAACATCGACAATCCAAGATATCAATACCATCAACATCGACGTTGCAAAATATCATTACCATCAAAATCGACAAAATTCACTTGATCCCTAGCCTTTGTGCGTCGTGAATTCATGCAACGTCTTTTTGCTACTCTTCATGGCACTCTAGTTTCCTATCTCCGCGACGCTTTTCAGGAGGGCAGTGCTAACGCTGTGGCATACCTTCATGCTCCTCGGGCTTGGGTTTTTTCCTCTTTTCTTCTTTTTGCTTGGTGGCCTCCACTGCTTTTTCTTGTAAGAAATTATTCCCATCACTACAATTGTATGACTAATCATACACCTGAGTCACGTCCAAAAGGGATCAGCCCCACGCGAGGAAAAGTAAGTATTGAGTCAGGGGCGTGTACCCCAATGTGTCCTTAGCTTAACTCCGTCGGCTCATAACCATGATGGGCCAGACGCTATTTGAACGGCCGATTTGGCTGATCGCTTGTCGGCATACATCAACCACAACCACAAAAACGACGGTGACGCGAAAGGCATGTTTCTCTGCTTGCATATACCCCTTTAACATTTGAAATGTGGTGCGTGACGACAAGAATGTTACCAAAGCTATGGGACGGTCGGAGAGGTTGGATATAGGTGGTTCACGGTCTAGCCCTGACTTGTAAGTTCCCTGTATGGCATAGTTAGGAGGGCCCAGAGACAGCAGCCGGCGCATACGGCTTTTTGGTGAAAACCGGCGCATACGGTACATGTTGTAAACAATTTCAATTTCATTTCATATGGGACGGTCGGCGCGTCCGTCTATTGCTGTGTGTGGTGGTCAATTCCGTCGACATGCCGCTAGAACACGATCCCGCACGCAACTTAAACGTTGAACTAGACAAAGATGGCAATTCAACTCCCAGACCCACAAAGATCATCAACACAAAACGCGTTGCAGTGCGAATGCCCTTCCAACCCCCCGACTAGCTATGCAAATTCCATGTGCACTTCCGGACAATGCGTTTCTCGTACCATTTATTACAAAGGGTCGGTAGTGAGTGATACCGGTCCGCGGACTATCGAACTCACACTACCGAACTACCTTACATGATGGGGTTCTTTCGCTAGCTATAGTTCGAACTTTATGTCATCGCTTATAAACGCAAAAGTCAGCATACCCGACCACACCAGCGACGACATCGTTATGGAGGGCGAGTTTTCCGAAGACGAGGGCGACCACGCTCCAAAATAGCAACGTATCGGATCCCCGAGACGGCTATCTCCATGACGTAGCGATGCTCCCACATGTGCTTAACGTCACCGTTGCAGTATGCAAGCCAAACATATAAGCGACGTGGGAGGTGTTGAAAATGATTAATGTGCCAATAATGCCTAATTGGGATGCGTTCTGCTCTATCTATATATAATGGTGAGGGGGGGGGGGGGGGAGGGGGGGGGGAGAGAAGCGTATGCCTACATGTGACAAACGGACGAGTAGACATCTTGAAGTTGTGTATCATGCTCTCCCACGAGAAAAATTCTTCATCACCTACATTGACCACAAGTACTTGGGGGTAGAAGTGAATGATGCGTATTCCGCTATGTGCATATGTGGAATTGGTATTATGGTCTTCATAGAAATGCAAATGGATAAGCCATGCATTGTTAAAAACATGTAGCTCAACATGGTGTGTGCACCGAATGGCGAATGACGTCAGAGATGCACGCCTGACTATGTTGCGGAATACTTGGTTCGGGCGTGTTTAAGGAAAACAAGTTGAGAAAAGTTAGTATCGTTTGGTTTCTTTTGAATGTGGGATAGGCACTTACCTTCTTGTTGCACATCCCTCGATGTGGCCCCTCGCAAAATGAAGGATTACTTCACCGAAATTGTTAAGTTCGCACAACCTCTTTCCCAAGGCCTTCCATCAGAAATCTACCGCGAAAGCAGAGGCCATGGTTTCCCTTAGCAATGCAGTGGATCACTGTAAAATTAGTGACAACAGGCGGGCAAGTGACAACATGATAAGTGACAATAGTAAAATTAGTGACAGCAAGCAAGTGCCAACGGCGCATAAAGTTATGTTATGTAATATCCACCATAAGCTCGGGAGGCGTGGCGGCCTTGGCGTGGACTACGTCAACCCCTATCTCTAACTTTGAGGTGCCATACTATATCGATATCTATGCTATATTTCAAAAGTGTCGTCTGTTTGTTTCGAAATAAATCCGTGGATAGGTAGCGTTACAAACTAATAACGCGATGGAGGGAGCTTCAAAGTTTGTGCTTGACGACTACAACATATGTGTCGTAGATTGGTACATATGTGGTGTGTGGCCACATATGTCAACTATGCTTTTTCGGTGAGCCGGTAAAGCGCACGCCTAATACGTAGAAGGTCGCGGGTTCGATACCCGGTGAGTCCGATCAATGTATGTAGGCGTGTCACGGTCCGAGAAGAACCCCCACCTTCCACATTGGTTTCGGAGCAGGGCTACGGTCCGGGGAGAGTCCGGGGGGGGGCCGTGGTAGTGTCGTAGATTGGTACATATGTGGTGTGTGGCCACATATGTCAACTATGCTTTTTCGGTGAGCCGGTAAAGCGCACGCCTAATACGTAGAAGGTCGCGGGTTCGATACCCGGTGAGTCCGATCAATGTATGTAGGCGTGTCACGGTCCGAGAAGAACCCCCACCTTCCACATATGCGTCATCTATTGCTAGAGCTTATGATTTTTCACATTCACAAAACCCAGCCCTATTCGGCCCGAACTATCCAGGAACCTTTTTAGATTGCATACTAGTCGTTGGTCTCCAACGTGTTACATGATCACGTTGTGTCAACCCAACGTCTAGACATGTGACTACTATCCGGACCGTTATTCGGCCGAACCGAAAGATCCCAAAAAGAACGCGTTCACACCCTAAACAACAATGAGCGCTCCAAAAACGGTCATAACAAACAAATATGCTACATCCACTGCAACCTCGACGAGGGTATCTTGCAGTAGTCTTCCTTTCTGTGTGTTGAGTGCGGGACTTTGCAGTGAATACCCCGCTCACGGCACGACAAATTGGCTACGAACACCAAATGCGACTCGACCTCCCGCGCCTCTACTATGAACGCTTCCCTTCCCCAATGTTCAGCGGGCGTGGTGCACCATACCGTGTAATAGGAATGGTCGCTCGCTATGTAGCCGAAGTCGGTGGTGCATACGATACTGCGCTCATGCGTGTTTGCCGCTACTTTAGATATTCACTAATTGTACATAGCGGTATTTAACAGAAAAAGTATTGACTATGAAAACGAGTAATCATTCATGCCGGTGTATGATAAATCATATCATGCACATATCCCCGAGGCACTAGGCATGTTTAATCTTTGGTAGAAGATGAAGGTCGGTTGTGAGCATTATAGAGGCCATACTGATGATATGTTTTCATGGGTCTAAGCCACTTGAGACTGTTTACATAGAACCGCCGCTTCCCGGAACGGAGTTGTACGCCTTATCCAAGTACCGCCAAAAGTCGGTACCCGATAGGAACATATTGTGCATATTAACCCATCGCATCGCATCGCGACTGAGCTGCGAACACCTATAGCGAACACCTATAGGTGGAGGGCCATGACTCCCCCGGAGTCTAGCGTACATATGTGTCCATTAGTAGCCCTACGGAGGGATATGTAAACAGAGACGGCAAAAAATAGGGCTCGGCATGGTCTTTCACGGAATAGATTGTAACTTCATCCATCGGCCTCAAAATCGGAGTGAAAGGGTTCACACACATCCAAACTCTTCATTGAACATCATAGTGAAGTATGGTGGCAAGTTTCAATGAACTCGTATGGTTGGTGGTGGGTATCGTACTTGGTCACATGTGACCCCGTACATTTTTTAATGTTAGGGGGTATATACCATTTGTAAGTACGCCCCATAACCGCTCAAGAATGACTCCGAAATGCGCATACGGGTAGATCATAATGCAATTAGCATGATATGAGAGGATGGTGCAAAACAGAGCGAAGATATGATAGCGTTTAGTTAGCTATAATGTATTGTTGTTTGTCCGTGATTAATTCACTACTTGAGTTGAGCTCTTACAACTAAAAGCTGAGCTAGATCCAAAAACTTCATGTCAAGTCTCCTTAGCAGTCTTGCTTGACACCCATTGTGGTGCCACGGCAAGAGACAACTTGTTGTGGGGCAGAACACCATTGCGCTTGACAATCCACTCATGATTTTGCGCAGGGCTACACATGAACATGCACAACTGCCCATGTACACAATGGGCATATGCACAATGGTGCTGCGTCTTTTTGAGCAATATTTGCAGTTGCAGGAAAAAACGTATCCTACCGTCACAAAAGACAGTAATAAAATCAACAGTACTACTAAAGTACTAAAAAGCAATCCTACCGTCACTAAAGACAGTAAAAATATCCAAGGTACTACTAAAGTACTAAATGAACCACACAACGGGGATGGGTCGGTAGCTCGGATGAGCAACGCCGATCGTCTTCGCTCTGGGCATGGCCTCCCATCGACCGACAGACTGGTGGACATGGCCGTTGGACAACGTGCACCATCCACCTCTCCCCACCCGAGCCTAGCTCACCAAGGTCAGTGGATCCGTAGCGACACCGGACGGTACACACTCAAAGGCGCAGCTTTCAGGGATTTGAATTTCAACCCCCCGACAGCTATCGCGCCACCCACTTCGAAATCCGAACATATACCCGCCATATTACTGCGAAAGAACAATCACACCCATCGCTTACAAAACGCTGCCCCCCCGGGCAGCGGCGCGCCACACCGCGCCCCTCCGAGCGTCCGGACGTCCATGTCCGCCGCCGACTCCCACCAAATTCAGGCCCCATCGGGCCTGGTCGTGTACCGCCAACACACGCAACCCACTCGGAAACCCACTCGAAAATCCTCCACTAACCTCCTTGATTCTCTTCCCCAATCGGAATCACGTTCGAACGATATGTCCTCGACCCCTACCCCCCCCCCCCACCTACAGGCATGCGCTCTTGCGGGACCCCCAGGACCGCGAGCGCTACACGGACCTCTGCGATCCCCGGAACCAACTCGTGGGCCACCCGCTAACCCCGCTCCTCACCGTCCCCCAACTGTCCCATGTCCGACAGAACCTGGGAACAGCCCTGGACCCCTCCCCTATTCCTCGTGGCCTCCAGGCCCCCCTGATCATGGCTGCCCCATGGTCAACCATGGACCTTGGCAGGGCCGACGACTTCTCCACCCGCATGATCGACTCCACCCTCCTCACATGCCAGTACTCGACCACCCCCTCCCACCTCGCTCGCTTTTGGATTCACGGCGTCTTCCTGCCGGACCCAACACACCCCGATCCGATCGCGTCGGCCTGCACAGTGGCCCGCCAGTGGCTCCTCGAGAGCATCCACCGCCTCGCCGACCTCCCCCATCGTATAAAAAATATAATGGGCCGGGAACTCGCCCATCACACACGATGGACTGCAAACTCCACCCGCACCCTCCACCCGATTGCCCCTAAATGCGACGACACCACTCCCTTGCCTTTCGAGCTTCGTTCAAGCTTTCAAGAAATACGCCTTGTCCTTCCCACCTCCTGTGTTGCGGTCGGCCTCCTGTACCAACTGACTTCACGCCAGCGGGAACTCCACTCGGACGGTCCAACACCCCCCTTCACTGCCTCCTCCCCCACTCTCCTGACAAAACTACGACAACAGAAAATTCAATTCCTACGGGATGCCTCTACCCCTGCGGTCTTATGCCGGCGTGTGAAAATCCACTCCCCCATGTTCACTGGTATCACCGGCCAAGAAACCGTCGCACTCCTGCAGGACCTCCTCACCTCCAGCCTCGCGCACGCACTCACCTCCGCTGGTTCAGCCCCCTCGACCCACCCCCAATGGAGGCTCCAGGACCTCCCAGAACCAGCCCAATTCATCCTCCAGTTCGCGGACGCCCTCCTGCCGGTGGACGTTCCCAGCCCGATCGAGGACGACCCCTCCTCCCTATGGGTGAATATCCTCCACCTGCCCAATAACCCCATCCATTCACAATCAGGACATGTATCCCTCCACATCCTTCCATATTCCCTTCACGAACATGTAACCCCCACCATCATCTTCACACCATCACCATCACCCCCCCCCCCAGTCTTAGGCCACGTTTCACGCATCTCCTGGACTGACACCTGCCTCACCACTGTCATCATCCAGTCCCGCCACTCCCTCTCTCTCCCTTGCATCAACCCAGATGGCTCCATTCCACCCTCCCACTGGCTATACACCCTATTACACCAAACAGCAAACGAATACACCACCCACCACACCCCCAAATCCACCCCCCCTACCCCCCACCCCCTCAACCTCTCTTCATACACATCACTGGAAAAATTTCCAGATGGCTCCTACTTCCGCTCCCACCCCTCCACCTCCCCCACCAGCATTCAAGTATCACTTAGTACAGACATGTACTGCATTCTCATCTCCACCAACGGCACAATCACTATCTCCCTCAACCATACCTTCACACACAGAGGCGCAATCACACAATCAACCTGCACCCTCACCATCCACCCCCACCACTACTCCACCTTTGGTAGGGCCCGACTATCGGACCCTGTCTTCACCACCA
>JAPMLY010003685.1:0-10891 GCA_026401115.1 Tetraselmis chui | reverse complement strand
AGGGGAGGCGGAGAGGGGTGGTGGTAAAGATGGGGTCCGTTAGACGGGCCCTACCAAAGGTGGAGTAATGGTGGGGGGTGATGCTGAGGGTGCAAGTTGATTGTGTGTGTGCTCCTCTGTGGGTGTATGTGTGGGTGAGGGGAATGGTGGCTGTGCCGTTGGTGGAGATGAGGATGCAATATATTATTTATGTGCTTAGGGATATATGTATGCTGGTTGTGATGGCGGGGGAGGTGGAGGGGTGTGAGCGGAAGTAGGAGCCATCTGGAATCATGTGGTGCTTTCCCTTGGCCGTGGTTTGGATTCCGTGATCCTTTTGTCACTCTTGCCCTTTTGTTTCCCCTCCCATTTTCCCTGTCCGTAGTGCTCATCTTGTTCTTCTTGTAACAACGAAATCTTATTCCCTTATGGATCTTCTCGTATGCCATACTGCTGCTAATACCCGTGTGACGTGAAAACGTAGGAACACAGTACATATGAAATATCTCAGCAACAATTCTCACGCTCAGCGCACGGAAAGTTAGGGTTTCCCTCCCTGCTTGTCTCTTACCTGCACACAGTTTAAGGCCGGTTCTTAGATGAACTTAGCCACCATCCGCGAAAGATGAGATGTTCAGCGCGCACGGAAACGGAGCGCGCAGCGGCGCGGCGGCCGCAGGTTAGCAATTATATTAGGCACGAGGGTCATCATGTTACAACGCAATAAGTAGAGAGTAGTCAGAAATAGGAGCAAGTAGGGAGCAGGCGCGGCGGTGGCTGCGCCGCGGTAGAGCAGGCAAAGAGCAGGCGCGGCGGCGGCTGCGCCGCGGTATAGCAGATAAAAATAAAGGACTAGTTGCCGATGAAGCACCTCAAAGCCAAAATTTCTCCGGCGAGTTTAGTGTTCCTCCGGGCCGCCCACCACCACCTGCTGTTGGTGGTTGTATTTCAACTGCTGTCCCCATCACTGGTCATCGGCCAGGATCAAAAAAGCAGACGAAAAACTTCATTATTAAAGACTCCGAATAGTAGTCACGTGGCACAGTCGGTATCTACAGCAACAGGCAGGGCGGCGGTAACACAGCAGCGCAGAGACCCCGTCATCCCGAAGCATCACGGGGAGTTGTTCATCCCGCCGGTGTTTGGGTATCCGCGCGCTACGGCTAATGTCTCATCTCAGTCAACTCTCGCCGCTCCGCAGGCGCAGCGTTTCGGTCGGGGTGCGGGGAGTACGGTTGTCAAAGTCCAGGAGCAGGCCCGCAGGGACGTCCGCCCCCCCGTGTTGTTTGTCCACCTGGCAAGCCATAGGAAGCGGAGCGGCGGTTTTGAAGTTATCGGCGTGCAGGAGTACGGCGGCGGCTATGAGCATCTGCTAGTGGAGCCCTCGCCGGTTCAGGGGGGCATTCAAGGAGTCGGAACTTGGGCGGTCACCTTTAACTTCACCTGCCTTCACCCCGGGGCTTTCGTCGCGACGGTGTTTCTGGAGCAGAGTAGCGACGATACCGGGTCCTTCCCCCCCGCCACGACCTGGCGGAACGGCAGCTCCTTGCCGCCCCATCCGCGTTCCTCGCGATATCGGCCAGACAACATAAAGGTACCGGATTACAAGAAGAATAGGCCCACCGTGACGTGGAAGGAGCTGACGAAAGAGAACGTCACGTGTTGGCCCGAGAAACAGCAGGATGCGCAGCCGCTGAGTCACGAAACCTCACCGGCCTTGTTCTCCAGCAATCCAACGGCGGCAACTTCGAATAACGTGTTCCCTCGAAGTGGCAGCTGGGTCAAAACTCGGGAGGAGCTGCCGCGGAACCGGTGTTGCCCGTGGAACGCAATTTGGTTTCAGCAGTTTCTGCAGAAACCCAAGGAGGAGCAGCAGCGGCAGCGCAACAGGCGCGACGGGTACACAAAGCACCAGCACTTTGTCCCGCACGACCTGTTGTACGGGCGGCCACTCACCCGGTACTACCTGCAACCAAAGCGGCTGTCCTCCGCTCTTGCCGCCAGAAAACCGCCCTTCACTCTGTTTCTGGGTGACAGCGTGCTCAACAACGTCTGGGAGGCCTTCGTGGCTATGTCGCCACAGATATTGCGGCACATCAACTGGCGGTTCGGAGGCGTCATAATCGATTTAATAAACGAGGCGCGGGGATGGGATGGGGGAAAAGGGGCGGGGCCGGCGAGTTTGATGAAGTGGTTCGTTAATGTCTCCTTCGACCGCTACTCCAACCTGACGGACTTTGCCGTGAGTGCGGGTACTTTCGACCGGCGGTTCCTCTCTGTTGGGCGTCAGCCCACGCACGTCGTCGTAGGCGCTGGGCTGTGGGATGCACAGTCACGGCCGCCGTCGGAGTTTGAAAAGTACCTCCCCATCCTGATCACCTCACTCAAACGCCTCTTCCCTAGCGCACACATCGTGTGGCTGACCGCGCCGCCTATCGACGCGTCGCAGCTCAAAGGGCGGCACTACCGCACCAACGAATATCTCGCAACAATATCGCGTATCGCCAAGGCGACGCTGGCGGGTGAGGAGAGCGTCACTTTGGTGGACGGCTTTGGTATTGTGTCGCCGGTTCGTCGAACGTCAACCGACGGTCGCCACTACCCCGCTTCGACCTGTCTCGACATCGCCAACATCCTTTGGAACTTGGTACTCCCCCCGGAAGGCGAAGTATCGGGAGTAGACAGGTAGTCGTCGTCCCGGACCGTCAGTGGCAGCAGCCTCTCGTCGATATCCTGCTAGTAGTACTACTGCTGCCGCATATCGCGTCGTGCAACATGGCCTCCACAGCATGAGACAGCCAGACAAGCAAAATAGCCCGGTTATTATCCCTTGCTTGGGCGATACCTATATAACGCTCCCCCCCGCGCTCGCCCCGCAGGTGTGTAGCCCTTATTCATATCTCACGATAAGATACTCTCCTCGCCCTTCTCCGCCGGGCGTCGGCTATTAGCTGCAGGTAATTCGTTTTCTTCGAACAATTCAGTCTCGGATCAGTAGGTATTCAATATCCGAGACGAGCTACTAGTGTCGCAAGACAACAGCATAATGATATTATATCACAGAGTGATTCATCCCTTATCTGACAGGTTGCCCTACACGTGCCGAAGGGTTAGGGCTTGGTTCGAAAAGGCGCCAACCCGACGCCTTCACGCCTTCGGTTGAATAAAAGGACAGCCAATTGAAACCGGCGCGATATATACATACCGACTGTTTCTCTCTCCATAAAGGCCAGCTTTCAGCTCGGAAGCCTCGCCGTCTGCATCGTCTCCACTATAGAGCCTGTTTTCACCCCGGAGACCATACTTTTCACTCTCCTCCCGTCCCGACGACGTGTGTATGTTCAACGTCGGAATGTATGCGGCATAGTGAGAAAGCAACCATGCTATAGGCGCTCGAAACCTTTGTGAATTCAGCCGAAGAGGATTGATGTCGGCTTGAATTTCTGGGCATCTGTAAGTGAGTCTAAAAGTTCATCATGCAGAATAATCAGTTGTGCAGTGTGCCTCGTTGGGTCGATGCCAAATAGGTGGACGAATGTTTTCATCGCTCAAGTTCAACAAGTGTTTCCCTAGTCTTCAGGGAAATGCTCCCGTCCACAGTGATAAGGTTGAAGAGACCTTGAACTTCTCCTTATACTCATCGTCTCTAGGAGTCGTGACTGGAATAGATGGACGTAGAAAGAGGGGCTGTTGGGCATGGCCGTAAATTGATTACGTGATGGAACAAAGCGTGCATGCATACTGTAGACGGAAGTTTAACCTATATGTGCTTGCCAATCTGCTCCTCCACAATTAACGAACGCAATTGTTGGAAACGCAACTTCCATTTCGATTGTACGCGTAGAAAGAGTTCCGTTGTAATCCCCAAAAATTGGTCTCTAAACAAATGCGGGGCTGTCGATGGTTCAAAACGTCGTTGCATGTCATCCTTGTGTTATTGTGTAAACACATGAACGAGATTGTGAGCTTCATGGATTTGTTGTAACCGTTAAACACATGCTCGTGAAGAACGAATGGAAGGCCGCATGGGGAGTACTAAGTATAGTGGCTTTCGATGATTACCAAGGTAAATTGAGTGTGCTCAATTCCGAGAACGCGACTCGAGTTGTATGCGAACTCCACGTGAGATGACCATGACGCCTAGTCACTTCCATAGTATTTAAAAGCTGAAACATCGTATCATACATTGACGAGTAGCGTTGACCCGCTCCTAAGGCTAGGGATCAAGTGAATTTTGTCGATGTTGATGGTAGTGATATTTTGAACCGTCGATGTTGATGGGCTTAATTTCTCGGATTGTCGATTTTGATGGCGTTGATATTTTGGGATGTTGACATCGATGGCACATTAAGTCGGTACTATCGCCGATGTGTCGATCTTTGGAACGATATGTCAGCATATCGGGCTTGATAATTGATGTTTTCTAAATGTTTTGATAATTGATGGCATTGATGTTAGCACTTTTGTCATCATGTCGATATCGATGTCACAACCTCGCACATCGATGGCGCCATCATGGGGTGATAATAATGATACTATCAACGATGTATCGATGGCTGAACTCTAGCCTTACTCGCTCCGTAAGACTTCCTCTATTAGGATGTCGACCAAACGACATAAGTTGAGCTTGATTTCCTTACGTCGCCAGAAAAAGTTTGCCAAAAAACCTACATTAACTAATATGGGGTCACGATTTCTAACCATAACTCGGACAATCCATGTTAACGATTGTGGACTCCTTGTATATTGAAATTGAAAATGAAAATGTTTACAACATGTACCGTATGCGCCGGTTTTACTCCAAAAGCCGTATGCGCCGGCTGCTGTCTCTGGGCCCTCCCAACTATGCCATACATGGAACTTACAAGTCAGGGCTAGACCGTTAACCACCTAAATCCAACCTCTCCAGGGATGTTCGGGGGTTTTACTCCCCCCCGGGGAGTTGTGCAAGACGAGGCCATGGCGGCGTGCATTTAGGGGGGTGTGAAGGGGCAATATGCAGAGGCGCGGTTGGAGGTCGTGCGGGATTTGATGCGGTATATGAGTAGGAGATGATGCAGCCATTGGACAGTATGCGTGTGGAGATGTGCAAGGATGCGAGACGTGTCGAGGCGTGCTTTGGAGATGAGTTTGTCAGGAGGGTCTGTGCGGGCGGTGAGTAGGGAGGTCAGACTCGTGATGGTGGAGGAGTGCGGTGTACCGGTGCGGCTAATAACGATGGGGAGGATGTCTACCACTGTGCCTGGCCAGTGGCTGCGGATGGCGTTTGCAAGGGGAGTGTATTTGGCGCGTATAAGGTGAGCTGTTTGGGAGAGGTTATTGTCCGTGCAATACTTCCATTCCCCTATCTAAATCTTTTTTATGGATGCGTAACGGCGACGACCTTTTGTGTGACCGACGAAGCGAGGTTCGAGGAGGCGGGTGAAGTCGGGTTTATGTGCGGGGGGTCGTAGCGCGGGGGGGAGAATCTCAGGTGGGAGGACGGCGGGACATGAGGTTAGGGAGTCAGGCGAGAGACCTTCGTCAGCAGCAACAAGGCGGGTGGGCATGTAGGTGGGGTGAGGCGGGTGGCAGTCAAGTGGAGTGTGGGCATGAGTGGGGGAAGCAAATGATTTAATGGGTTTGTTACCGAAGTCTGCAGTGATGGTTTCCTAGCGTCCTCCGTTTTGGCGTTCCAGTAGGGAGAGGAGGAGTTGCAGCGCGGTGTTGTGGCGGTCCTGTCTTAGGCCAGACATGGTGGGGCAGTTACCGGCCATATGGCCGTTGCTGGAGGCGGTTGTGGATAGTGTTGGAGGGTTCGGTGAGGATTGCGGCGAGAAGGCGGATGGGGACTGAGAGTGGGATGGTGGGCCCCGTGAGTTTGGAGATTGATTTGCAGGATTTGAGTATGAAGGAGGATGGGTTGGCTCTGAGGAGGACTTGTGGCCACGTGGTGATGTCATTTTTCCAGAGGGGGGTGAGGACGGGGAGGAGGGAGGCGTGTGTTTTGCGGGGAGAGAAGTCGCAGTAGGCTTGCTTATATGTGTGAGGGTCGGTGATGTGTGTGGCTTTGTCCCGGAGTGAGGAGAGGAGGGCGTTGTCTTGGTTGGTGAAGTGGGCGCGGAGTGTGGAGGCGATAGGGTTGGTGAGGGAGAGTGGAGGGATGTTATGGAATAGGGTGCCCGCATCGCGCTGAGCTCTGACTAAGCATTTGAGTGTGGGTGGGGTGTGACGGGTTGGCATGATGGATTCAGAGGGCCAGTGGGAGTACGTGGTGGATAAGGTGCGGATGTGTGCGCGAGCCATGTGGCCTCGATATCCCGAGGTGTTCATGACTTTATGTAGGTGGCAGACTATGAGTTGTGCGGCGTGGGCTTTGAGGGAGGGGAGACCGTAACCGAGGTCGGAAGTGGGCCGGTGGAGGGCGGTACGGGGGAGGTTACGCACCAAGGAGACGGCGGAGCGGAGAGCTCGGCAGATTTGACCCTCGAGGGTGTCCAGTTGGGAGTCGTTGAAGAGGGCGAGCTGAAGGTCAAGTGTTTGCCGATAAGTAGTCCGCGGATGACTCTTATTCTGCGGGATTGTGTTAGTAGGGAGGTGGAGAGGGCGGAGACAAGGGATGTTGTAGTGCGTCTCAGTTCGTGCCAGTATTTGGTGAAGGTGAGGGAGGTGTTGAGTTCGACCCCTAGGACGCGGTACGTGTCCGACGGGCCTATGGAGGGGATGGGGGCCGGGGTGGAGTTTATGGTAATGAATTGTGATTGGAGGCGGGATACGAGGAGTGTGATGTTGGCAAGGGAGAGGGCGTTGCCAGTGCGCTAGAGAGGGCTCCGGTAATGCAGCATTTTCGGATGTTGACGGTCATACCTGTGTAAGCGCTGAAGAGGGAGGGTTTCCTTAGTTCGATGGCCATGTTGGGGGTCGAGCCCGTGGCGAGGCTGAGGTCGTCGGCGAATCTGTGACCGGGGTACGTGGTTGTGGGTTCTGTGGGGTCGACGTCAGTGGTGGGGGGGCCTGGGCGATAGCCCCGGCTACCCACGGTGAGCCAGCGGAGAAAGGGTTCCAGGAAGAGGGTAAATAGGAAGGGGGAGAGGGTGTCGCCCTGCAGGGTACCCCGATTTATATCGATGGAGGGGGTGGGACCATATGGGGTGATGTAGTCTGTGGATGATACCCCGTATAGGTGTTCGCATGCATCGACAAATGTGGAGGGCATACCGAGTTGTCTCATGTGTTTGAACATGATGCGGTGGTCTGCTGCGTTGAAGGCACCCTTGAAGTCCGCGTACATGACGTAGATGTCTTTTTTGTAGAGTTTCGCGTCCTCCATTGCCATGATGATGGAGGAGAGGGCGTCGTGGATGTTGAGGTGTTGCCGAAAGCCGTCTTGTTGGTCGCTGAGAATGCCGTGGGTTTCGGCGTATTTCGAGCTGTGTCTTTGATTAGTGCGGTCCATAGCTTAAGAAGGTTATTCATGAGGGCGATGGGGCGGTAGTTGTCAAGGAGGGTGGGGTCACCTTTTTATGTAGCAGGCATGTTGTGCTGTGGCACCATTCAGGAGGGGTGTAGGATTTGTGGGCGAGGAGGGACAGGAGAGAGAGGAGGGCGGAGCGGGTCTCCGGGGGTAGGAATTTGATGATTTCATTGGGGATACCGTCGGGGCCTGGGGCTTTGCCGGTGCCTAGGGAGTTAAGGGTTTTATCGAAGGTGTCGCGGGTAATCATGTCAGCGAGAGTGAGAGAGGGGTCGCCGCGGGGCTCGATGGTAAAGTTGTCGGGGTTGTCGGGGAGTTCCCACGGGGGGGTGGGCAGTTCGTGTGGGGTGGCGCGGGCTAGTACGGTGGCGAAGTGTGAGTGTACCGCTTCTAGGACGGCGGAGAATGAGGTTGCGGTGGTTTTATCGCGTTTGGTAATGCGGTGGAGTGTCGAGATTGCGTTGGTTTGGGGGAGGTGGCCGCTTTCAATTTTCTAGCGTCGGTGGGAGGATTTAGGGCAGGCGTCGCAGGCAGTATTTATGCGTGTTTTAATTTTTTTCAGTATATCTGAGGTGGTTGTTCGTAGTAGGTGGCGTATGCGTGCCTGGCATTGTTGTTGGATGTCCGTATGGGAGAGATAGGCGGTTGTATTCAGGAGGGTTTGGGCGAGGGGAAGGGGGCCATTGTTGGTGCTACATCTGCGAAGTTTTCGTATGAGTTTGCGTGTTTTTTTTCGTATGAGTTTTCGTATGAGTTTGCGTGTTTTTCCCTCGTCCCTTGCCAAGGGGGGTCAAGGGACGAGGAAGTGGGGCGGGGTTTCTTCGGGGGTAGGATGGGCCATATGGTGGCCGCGTGGTCCATATGTTGGGAGAGTAGTGTGGTGAATTTTGAGGCGAGGGTGTCGAGGGTGCCGGGAGAGGCCGTGGAGGGGGGTGTATTGATAATCTCTGCGATGGTTGTGGGGAGGGGTAGGGGAGGAGGAGGAGTCCATGGGTTCGGAAGAGTCCTCGGTGATGATGGGAAGGGGGGAAGGGGTAGTTGTGGGTAGGGGGATGGTGGGGGGAGCGTGAGGGGCGGGGGAGGGGTTGGCGTGGAAGGAGGAGGTGGAGGCGGGGTGGGAGGTGAGGGAGCGGTGGGGCGTCCGTGTGTGGGAAGGGGTAGGGGCCGGGGTGGCGGAAGATATCTGGATTTCAGGGAGGGAGGAGAGGTCGAGGGGAAGGTCATCGTCGTCTTGCATGTGGAAGTCGGAGGGCTCTAGGAGCTACTGGTCGGAGACGTGGTTGTCCGTAAGGTGGCGGGTCCATTGGAGAAGGAGGGCGGGGGGGGGGGGGGGGGGGGGGGGGGTTGCGGTAGAGGGTGAAATGTTTTGTGATTGTGAGGGGAGGCGGAGAGGGGTGGTGGTAAAGATGGGGTCCGTTAGACGGGCCCTACCAAAGGTGGAGTAATGGTGGGGGGTGATGCTGAGGGTGCAAGTTGATTGTGTGTGTGCTCCTCTGTGGGTGTATGTGTGGGTGAGGGGAATGGTGGCTGTGCCGTTGGTGGAGATGAGGATGCAATATATTATTTATGTGCTTAGGGATATATGTATGCTGGTTGTGATGGCGGGGGAGGTGGAGGGGTGTGAGCGGAAGTAGGAGCCATCTGGAATCATGTGGTGCTTTCCCTTGGCCGTGGTTTGGATTCCGTGATCCTTTTGTCACTCTTGCCCTTTTGTTTCCCCTCCCATTTTCCCTGTCCGTAGTGCTCATCTTGTTCTTCTTGTAACAACGAAATCTTATTCCCTTATGGATCTTCTCGTATGCCATACTGCTGCTAATACCCGTGTGACGTGAAAACGTAGGAACACAGTACATATGAAATATCTCAGCAACAATTCTCACGCTCAGCGCACGGAAAGTTAGGGTTTCCCTCCCTGCTTGTCTCTTACCTGCACACAGTTTAAGGCCGGTTCTTAGATGAACTTAGCCACCATCCGCGAAAGATGAGATGTTCAGCGCGCACGGAAACGGAGCGCGCAGCGGCGCGGCGGCCGCAGGTTAGCAATTATATTAGGCACGAGGGTCATCATGTTACAACGCAATAAGTAGAGAGTAGTCAGAAATAGGAGCAAGTAGGGAGCAGGCGCGGCGGTGGCTGCGCCGCGGTAGAGCAGGCAAAGAGCAGGCGCGGCGGCGGCTGCGCCGCGGTATAGCAGATAAAAATAAAGGACTAGTTGCCGATGAAGCACCTCAAAGCCAAAATTTCTCCGGCGAGTTTAGTGTTCCTCCGGGCCGCCCACCACCACCTGCTGTTGGTGGTTGTATTTCAACTGCTGTCCCCATCACTGGTCATCGGCCAGGATCAAAAAAGCAGACGAAAAACTTCATTATTAAAGACTCCGAATAGTAGTCACGTGGCACAGTCGGTATCTACAGCAACAGGCAGGGCGGCGGTAACACAGCAGCGCAGAGACCCCGTCATCCCGAAGCATCACGGGGAGTTGTTCATCCCGCCGGTGTTTGGGTATCCGCGCGCTACGGCTAATGTCTCATCTCAGTCAACTCTCGCCGCTCCGCAGGCGCAGCGTTTCGGTCGGGGTGCGGGGAGTACGGTTGTCAAAGTCCAGGAGCAGGCCCGCAGGGACGTCCGCCCCCCCGTGTTGTTTGTCCACCTGGCAAGCCATAGGAAGCGGAGCGGCGGTTTTGAAGTTATCGGCGTGCAGGAGTACGGCGGCGGCTATGAGCATCTGCTAGTGGAGCCCTCGCCGGTTCAGGGGGGCATTCAAGGAGTCGGAACTTGGGCGGTCACCTTTAACTTCACCTGCCTTCACCCCGGGGCTTTCGTCGCGACGGTGTTTCTGGAGCAGAGTAGCGACGATACCGGGTCCTTCCCCCCCGCCACGACCTGGCGGAACGGCAGCTCCTTGCCGCCCCATCCGCGTTCCTCGCGATATCGGCCAGACAACATAAAGGTACCGGATTACAAGAAGAATAGGCCCACCGTGACGTGGAAGGAGCTGACGAAAGAGAACGTCACGTGTTGGCCCGAGAAACAGCAGGATGCGCAGCCGCTGAGTCACGAAACCTCACCGGCCTTGTTCTCCAGCAATCCAACGGCGGCAACTTCGAATAACGTGTTCCCTCGAAGTGGCAGCTGGGTCAAAACTCGGGAGGAGCTGCCGCGGAACCGGTGTTGCCCGTGGAACGCAATTTGGTTTCAGCAGTTTCTGCAGAAACCCAAGGAGGAGCAGCAGCGGCAGCGCAACAGGCGCGACGGGTACACAAAGCACCAGCACTTTGTCCCGCACGACCTGTTGTACGGGCGGCCACTCACCCGGTACTACCTGCAACCAAAGCGGCTGTCCTCCGCTCTTGCCGCCAGAAAACCGCCCTTCACTCTGTTTCTGGGTGACAGCGTGCTCAACAACGTCTGGGAGGCCTTCGTGGCTATGTCGCCACAGATATTGCGGCACATCAACTG
>JAPMLY010003684.1:0-10917 GCA_026401115.1 Tetraselmis chui | reverse complement strand
TTAGCCCGGGGTTCTGGCTGCAGATTATTTGAGTAGGTGCGCGCGCGCGCGCGTGTGTGTGTGTGTGTGTATGTAAATGATTGAATGATGAGGGTAAATCAGTGTATACAAGTGAAAAACAACTGTCCAAAAAGCGGGACAATGTAATTCGTGAGCGGAAGTGTATACGTGACTGTAGAAATGGAATGTTCGCATAGAGGTCAAAGCTCTGAATGTGTGCGGGTGTAAGAGAGAGGGGGGGGAGGGGAGCTTCTCCGTGCTGGTGAGTACAGCTGCGTGAATAGGTGTGCACTTCTCTACGGGTTAAAGTGTCTGCGTGTTCGTCCTTTACTGACTCCTTATGAATGTGCGTGAATCTGTACATGTGCAGGTGGCAATAACTGGATAGCGAGTGATAATGAGAGTGCGTGGGAGAAAATACTCCACTAATTAGTCAAGACAACAAAGCTTATCTCGCGCGCGCGCGCG
This sequence comes from Tetraselmis chui, assembly GCA_026401115.1. Taxonomy (NCBI): domain Eukaryota; kingdom Viridiplantae; phylum Chlorophyta; class Chlorodendrophyceae; order Chlorodendrales; family Chlorodendraceae; genus Tetraselmis; species Tetraselmis chui. Next base: position 10,449 of record JAPMLY010003684.1, on the reverse strand, counting down.
TGCGTGTCTGTGTGTGTATGTAAATGATTGAATGATGAGGGTAAATCAGTGTATACAAGTGAAAAACAACTGTCAAAAAAGCGGGACAATGTAATTAGTGAGCGGAAGTGTATACGTGACTATAGAAATAGAATGTTCGCATAGAGGTCAAAGCTCTGAATGTGTGTGGGTGTGAGAGAGAGAGAGAGAGAGAGGGGGGGGAAGAAAGAGAGTTGCTCTGTGATGGTGAGTACAGGTGCGTGAATAGGTGTGCACTTCTCTGCGGGTTAAGGCGTGTGCGTGTTTGCGCTTCCGTGACTGCGACTGCATGTGCGTGAATCTGTACATGTGCAAGTGACAATCACTGGATAGCGATCGGTAATGAGAGTGCGTGGGAGAAAGTATCCCACTAATAAGTGAAGACAAGAAAGCTTATCTCACGTGCGCGCGCGCGCGTGTGTGTGTGTGTGTGTGTGTGTGTGTGTGTGAATGTATGCATAAGTTTACGTCAGTGAGTGTGTGTGTGTGTGTGTGTGTGTGTGTGCGTCCGTCAGTGCGCGTGTGTGTGTATGTATGCGTGTATATTAGTGAGTGTGTGTGCGTGTGTGAGAGTGAGAGGGGGAGAGAGAGAAAAGGGGGGAAGGAGAAATGTGGGGGAAAAGGGACGGGATGCCCCACCTGTGAGGCACAGCCCGACTGCTTTCTGCTGCTCGGTGGAGCGGCTGTCATACATGTGACTCATCGCCGCCCTCTGCTCATCAAACTCGATCTGCACCGCGCTGAGAAGCCTCTCCTGCACCTCCTGCGACCAGCAACGAGTGCATGCACCCGTGTCAGACATCCTCCTTCAGACATATAACTCAAAACACAATTCCCACCCGTACGCTGCTCCTTCATACATGAGCGCGCACGCGTGTGTGTGTGTGTGTGTGTGTGTGCGCGCGCGCGTTTTGTGTCTCTGTGTGAGTGTATGAATGCATCCTAATTTCAAATCGCATATATTTTCAGATTGTTCTTTATCTATAAAGAGAAAAACTGGAATTCATTTACTTCGTTAGAGCTCCACTATTATGATACCCTAATCAATTCAATTATTCAATTCTTACTTACCTGGCTAATAGTGATGTTTGCTGATGACTTTCCCCTTTTCCCTGTCCTCGTGTCTATGGTGCTTCCTTTTACTCGTATGTTGTTTTCTGCTGATCTATGACTTTTCTATACTGATTATCCACGCATACATTTCATTAGTGATTTTATTTAATCACTTATATAGCTCTCAATTTAGCTATTGAGAGGGAGGGGGGGACCTGCGCGGCCGTCACAAACTCGGGGATGGTGAGCTCGTTGCCGTACTCCTGAAACAACACCTTACCGCCACCTGCCCCTCTCGCTTTCCCTTTCCCACCTGCCTCCCCCCCTAGGTGCTCCGCGTGCGCGGCCGCAAACTCCTGGAACCCCTCCTCGCCCAGCAGCTCCGTCAAAAGAGTCGGCAGTGCCGGGTCGTCGCCGCCTCGCTCCAACAGAAGCTCCTCGGCCTCTTCCCACAGCACCCCCGCCTCCGCCGCCAACATGTCATCGCCTGCGCGACAACAACGACATCAATCGCTGCACCTTCCTCCCCTCCTCCGTCTCCACCAACCCGACAATCCGCCGGCCGTCGACCCAAGTGAACCAAAGTACGCTGAGAGACTCGACATACACTCGATATGCCACTTCCCATCTTACCCCGCAGTGACACTCCGCGGGACGACAGGGCGCCCGCCGTGATGCAAACTGATCCCCAAAGGCGCGCCGGGTGAAAGGGTCGCATGGGAGGGTGCAGATGTGGCGCTGATAGCGCCCTGGGATGCCATGCAAACGGCTGTTGCTTGATCGGTTGGGATGTGAGCGTCGGTGAGCGCCATTGGTTCATCCTCGCGGCCATCGCACTCGACCGCCGACGCCACACCCACCGTCTCCGGAAATCTTTACAAGAAAACGAGGTACGAAGAGCACGTGTAAGTTATGGCGGTCTGGGAGTGATACGGTGAGAAGCTGCGCCGCCGTTTCGATTCGCTTCTAGTGAAGGTGAGTGAGTCGTCGGGGCGGCGGCGGTCCGGGCGAAGGTTGCTAATTAAATAGCTTTTGGATTACAATATTAAAAATAACTGAGCATACACTCTTCCCATAAAGTCCGTTACTAGTGCCTCGGGGATATGTGTATGATAAGTACTACATTTGTATGACTAATCGTACACCAAAGTTATCTCGTAAAAAACGGGTCAGCCCCACGCGAGGAAAAGTTAGTAATTCGTCAAATTTTGGCAGCGTGTACCTGAGGGTGTTCTCTGCTTAACTCCGTTGACGCAAAACCTGGGGTGGTGCGGAAGTGGTTAAAACGTGCAATTTGCCGAGATCGCATGTCGGCGACCCACCACCACCACCTTGAGGAAGACCGTAACGACTGGAGCGCGCGTCTCCGCCCGTAGAGCCCCCCTTCAGCCCCTAAATGATGGTGCACAACGACAACAACGTGACCGAACCTACGGGATAGTCGGCGAGTCTATCGGTGAAGACATGTGGGTGGTAATTTGGGATAGCATGCCGCCGAAACACGAGTGGGCTCGCGCTTTACGCGTCGAATCCGACAACGCAGGCCGTTTAACTCCAGCACCAACACAAACCAACTACGCACAACGCGTTGCAGTGCGAATGCCCTTTCAAACCCCCCGGCCAACGGTGCAAATTCCCGGTGGAGTTACGGAGAGTGCGTTACTAGTACCAATTATTACATGGTCGGTAGTGAGTGATACCGGTCCGCCGACTATCGAACCCACACTACCTATCGACCTTATGTCGTGGGGGTCCTCCGCTAACTCAAGCTCCAGCGACACATCGCCACCTACCGAAGTGGGGGAGATTCCCGGCAACACCTGCGACGCCCTCGATATGGAGGTCGGCTCGTCCGACGACGATGGCGACCCCGCTCTCCCCGACGATGCCGTCGAGGACGCCGTGTGAGTCCCACCCGTACGTGGCGACACCGTCACATTACGTCAACCAAGGACAATAAACCCAATACCGAGGATGCTCGTGGGTTTCATATCAGCGAGCACCGTGGGTTTCTCCTTCTTGTCATTTCTGTGTGAAGCTATGGGCAAGGTCAGCGATCGTGTCAACCGCACCGCGCGTCTTAGTCGGTCATTAACTTGTGCGGGGGCGTTTGTTAGGTACGAGCTTGTAAGCCATGAGGTGAATGTTGCATCGAAATTGCTCAAGGTCCGCCATTACTTATCATTTTACCCCATGATATGCTCAACCTCATAACTCACGGAATTGTTGTGTTTTCGTACTTGCACCGAAGGTAGATTGGCACACACACAGTTTGACACACCGTGTGTGTGTGTGTGTGTGTGTGTGTGTGTGTGTGTGTGTGTGTGTTTCAGTGTGTAATGTGTGTGTGTGTGTGTGTGCATGTGTGTGTATGTGTGTGTGCGTTTGTGCCTGTGTGTGCCTGTGTGTGCCTGTGTGTCTGTGTGTCTGTGTGTGCGCGCACGTCAGTGTGTGTGCCAGTGTGTGTGTGTGTGTGTGTGTGTGTATCAGTGTGTGTGTGTGTGTGTGTGTGTGTGTCTCGGTGTGTATTTGTGTATATGTGCCAGTGTGTGTGTGTGTGTGTGTCAGTGTTTATTTGTGTGTGTGTGTGTGTGTGTGTGTGTGTGTGTGTGTGAGAGTGTATCATTGAAGGTTGTAATTATAATCACGAAAATGTTAACAATTATTGTCATTGTCTCCAGGCAATAAGCACAACTGTTATGTCATTATCCGGCCGGGAGACTTCATCAGCAATGTTTGTATCGCGCATGGTCGCAGTTGCTGCAAGGTAGTGCGATCAGATAGATTACTTTTCATTGTTTACATGTAGACTATGCAGAGCCACATCTGTCTTACCAACTTCACCATATAGTCGGAACCAACAAGATTGTTGGTTCCGACTAGCGACTACCTTGGCCGGTATTTGCATTACCGGCTGCTAGAAACTAGTCAAGTTTCACGTCTCCGCTTCCCACCCCTACTCAGCCCTAACTATCAAGGACTTTGCTGAGATTTTAAGTAAGACGCTAGTCTACAACGGGCTACATGATCACGTTGTGCCGGCCCAACGTCGGGGAAGGACAATATCCGTACCGTTGGGCGAACCGAAACGGATCCTCCAAGAAGAGCGCGTCCACGTCCCCGGTAACTTTGGCCGCTCAGAAAAGGGCCGAAGCAAGCAAGCTCGCTGCCTCCGCTGCGACCGCGACGAGGGTGTCCTTCAGTGGACGTCTTTCTATTGCGTGCATTGTGGGATTCCCCTATGTATGCCCCGGCTCCAGCCATAGCCGCGACTGCTTCGACCACCACATACGACTACACCCGGTCGCGCTTGGCAACATGAAGCGGGTCCGCACGGGATAAACACGCCCCACTCAGGGCGGGGATCCGACCTTTTTTTGGGGGTTTCGGGTAAGTCGAATTTGTTTTTTTCAATCCCGAATGGACACGAATTTGAGTAATCGGGGGATGAGTTGAGTTGAACCCCACAATTTTTTTCATGAATTGAATAAAACCTAAAGTCACTAGGTGATGAGACTGGGTAAATACCCAGATTTTTTCGACCGGTCCGAAAAAGTACTTGGGCATGCATATCTCGATACGGACGAATACCTTTCGATTTTTTTTGTGAATGAATACAGAGGTATTCCCGAACTTCAGTCGGATTTCCGAGCCGGAACATGCAAGGAGCTGCTGCTGCATTATGTACTGAAAGATGATCATTTGCATCGGAGGAATATGAATTTAAAAAACGATTTCTATCCCATACAACTTTGGAAGACCCTCCGTCGCACAGTGCCCGAATTTGAGTGTGTTGACGGGTGTGCTTAAGGGGCACACCACCCTTGGGCACCGTGCTTCATCACCGGGATTGATCGACTTATTGACATGTAGTGGAAACAATATTAGATTGGGTTTATTTATGAGAGTGATGTTTGAAATCTACGCATGGCCAGTGTAGATTGCAAACACCGCTTTCAAAAACAAAGACATGCGGAATGCATCATGGTTATTTCCAAAAGAAGAAAAATAATGAATGAATGATTACAATATCTATGTTCACATCAATTTCTAAAAACCAATTCAAGGCTGAACATTCTTGGAGTCCCGCTTCATTCTCCTGCTGACCCTGTCCTTCACAACAAATCAATGAGCTTCGCACACGTGTTATTAGGGCTCCCATACAGCTTACCCATTACAGGAAACGGTCGCGCAGTCGGAAAACGGTCCAGTCTGTAAGATCTAGTTATGAAAACAAAAGTCCACAGTCCCACATTACTGGATAAAATCCAACATCTGTCATCCTTCACACATCCAAACCCACACACAATCTCTCTCTCTCTCTCTCTCTCACACACACTCCCATACACACTTTCTTTGGCTTTTGCCCTCAATTAGCGGCATCGCCTTGTCTAGGTCCATATACCATAGACAGACAAATGAGCTATGTACATATGACTTGCAAACACACACTCACACGAACAACTATTTCATAACACTTGATTAGCTATATACACACAACGACACACGACACACATACATTACTGTCTTTATAAACATTTTGAGGTGCACACATTCACAGACACAATCCAGTTTCTCATCTCGGGCTAGTCGTCATAGCATAGCAAGCGCACACAATAGCCTGACTCACACGCTGCATGTATCGACAAAAACAAACAAAAAGATAGCCAACCACCAACAAGCTCTATAACATACAGCCACATTAAGAGCCACATAACCGACAATTAGTATGTTGTGCATGCAAGCTTGAAGTTCGCTCACACCCGTCCACCTTGTGCCCCTCGGGCTGTTTAGTTAAACTTATTCGGCGCATACAATATAGACACACATGAACATAAGCCCAACACACACACACACACACACACACACACACACACACACACACACACACGAGGTGTCATATATTCGTTGGCACACACGCGCTCGTGCTCAACTCCATAAGAAGTATCGTGCGACGACACAGCAAAACTACATTACATGAAGATAATGATGGAATATCGAGGTACGGCTTGGCCGGCTAAGCGAAGAAGAAAGTGCCGATCAGATTTAGACATAGTGTAAAACTTCGGAATGTGTAGCTTTTTATTGCCGTGCGTTTGCGAAATAGCAGCAGAGGTTCTGCGTGTGTGCGTGTGTATATGTAGGCGTACCTATGCGTGTAAGCCAGCCCGCTTGAAAGGCGGTTATTGCAGCAAGGGTTAGCGCGAATACCACTATTGAAAATATGTAAGCTGCGATGGACGGGGCAACCACGGTAACGAGGACCGCGCGGCGGGCACTAGGAACGCGCTGCTGATCTTTGATTGCATCGCGACAATAAAACGACAATAAGCTTGACTGAGAAGGGTGGACTTTCAGGTAACGCCACTAACCTTTCTCATCACCTCGACGATGGCTTGCTGTAATTGAAGGCAGGGTAGTGTCGACAGAAACGTTGCGTCATCGTGTAGCCCACGATCGAGACGGAGGTGTATCTGTATCGGTATTTCTGCCGGACTGTAGCCTTCACGCGCCCTTTAATGGTGCACCAGTGAGTAGCAACGCACTGCAACCAAGCCCATGCATCTAATAATAATTCGATAAAAGGCTGACCTGGATTTCGAAATCGCATGTTCCTCATCATTTGGTACTAAAAATTAAAGATCTCTTATACACCATGGCGATATTTGTTTGGTCATTGTCCAGCTTTACCACAGAATTTAGATACTAAAGAGATAGCGTCATACCTTCGTACCAATCGTGCGGTGCTCAAGTGCGTGGCATTTCAAATAAGCAATCGTGGCGCCATCGCCGTGGAGAACAATCACGCGGACGTACGGTTGGAAAGCGCGTGGGCGCGTGGCACACGCTATACTTTACGCGTCTTATCCGCGTCTTATCCGCGTCTTATCCGCGTCTTATCCGATTTAGCCGAACTTTACGCGTCTTATCCGTATTCAAGTGAGTCGATTTGCACTTCTACCACCTACGGGGACCATCTAAGATAGAATATGTGCCACCTGTACCCCGGGTTGGATAAATCCGTACATCTTGGGAATCCAATACAAACAAGTAAGTTGACGACTAGGTTTCGGGCACGGATGATCCATTAGGTTTAGGATTCGGATTGATTACAAACTCTTGCTCTTTCTTCTCGACATGAATCGAAACCTCCAAAAATGGTGAGACATTTGAAAATATTCAGATACCACTGGTATCGGTTCCACGCCCTGGCCCCACTGCTGCGCCCCCGCTATCTCTTACCCTTCCCACCTCCACTGTTGGGCGGGCGTGGTCATACCATACCGTAGGATAGGGATGTCGCTCGCTCAGGAGCGCGAAGTCGGTTGTGCAGACGAGATTGAGCTTAGGCGTGTCTGCCGCTACTTAAGATATTCACTAACTGTACATAGCGGTATTCAACAGAAAAAGTATTGATTATGAAAACGCGTGATCATACAGGCCGGTGTATGATATATCATATCATACACATATCCCCGAGGCACTAGCGGCTCGCATTTAATTACCCGCCACACAGTGCCGCGATGGCCATACAACTCGATTGGGGGGTAGAATACTGATTTTCGAACACCACACCACGGCGCGTTGTCCACTAACGTGGACACCTTTGTTATCGGCACGCCCCAATTACTGTGGGCACACACGTTGGATTTGCGGCCCATATTTTGCGGGCTTAAATTCGTGCATGTGCATGTTATGCACGGCTCTAAACGTGTCTCGGTAGTGTCGCGAAAAGCCGGGAGACTACTCGACACTAGGTTCTCAATATATTTGCACAATTGCACTAGTGTCCGCCAAGTGTGTTGCGCCCGGCCGTCTACAAAGCGGCGACATCGAGAATGGCATATCGTGTGCACGCGGTTTTCTTGCCATGTGCCCGGCAATACAACCAAGGAGCACGGGCTAGGGACCTATTGGGCTTGACGGGCGGTTGACTTGGAGTGTAAGCACCCTAGCGAGCGCATCGCTGGCCTTTGAACCTTGCGCATCGCCGGGCGTGAAAAATGATGGGGAACTTTCAAAGTACCCTAGCACGGGCCTTTATTTGGCCTACTAATACGGCAAATGGCACGGCACCATGCCATCACGTTCATGAAATAGGCAACGCCGTGAATAGAAGAAATATAGAGCGCTGATTGTTGAGTGAATTGGCGGAGTGGGTGTGCGGGCACCACATGTCCATGGGTTACTAGCCCCGCGCGAATGCGGTAGATTTTGAAACCCTAAAAGCGTTGGTTGGTTGTACAAGCATGGATGATATCGGACGGCGGATTTGACGCGAAAACCGGCCGGTTGGCGTAGATCATTGTACATTGTATTTGCTTGGGGGAAGGGCTTCCATTTGCAACTTAGTTTTCTTCAATTCGACACCGTACGGCAAAGCTAGGCTTTTTATGCCTCTCAAGTTGTGGTTTTCCGGCCCCAATCCCACCCACGTCCACCATGTTCACGGCACCTGCCCTCACACCCACGTGCTCCCATGTTTGCGGACAACATGCTGGAATCATAAAAACCGCATGTTGTGTCGCCGATTTCGGGAGTAGTCACCAGCCAAAGTGTGGAAAATCCAAATTCTGGGGCGCCCGAATCAGGGTATACCCCGAAATTGGGGTTCGGCCGCAAACCCTAAAACGTCACATCGTAGCCGTGACGGGCCTCACTTGTGCCCCGCTTCCCCCTGTATTTCACCGTCAACACAAGCTTCGGTCCGCCTTTTCAACGAGCTAAAATACAGTCAAACGCTAGCAGCCCTACATGATAAACACCCGCCCTACGCGAAAGACCCTATTATTTCACTAGTAACGGACTTTATGGGAAGACCGTACCGTCACAGAAGTATACAATGATGGATGCGCAATAAGAATGGATACACATTTTTTGCCATTCACCCCCGTCCGAGATAACCGGTGCTACTCCCGTCGCGGCTGTCCGCCTAGCCTAAGCTTCCCTTCTCCTCCCGGGGCAAGGAAGGGAAGGAAGTCCATGCTTCACACGTTGTCTGGCTCGCGCTCATGCCGCCGCGCCATATTTTTTCATGTCCCCGATCCGCCTCCGTTTGTGTTTGTGTTCCAACACGTATCTTATCGCGCGGAATCCGCCCGTACCCTCCCCCGGTGGTGTATGCGGTCAAGGGGCCATTACGGTTTCTCTCCTTTAGTAGGTAGGAAGTATTATGTAGGAATAGGGATCCCGGCCTAGAATTTTGCACTCTATTCCTCCCTATGTGGTTGATGCAAGAAGGCCCTTAGACAACCACGGTACCACGAACAGCAGTCCACGTTGCAAATATCATTTTATTTATTTCGTCGCATAACACAGTTCCTCAATAGACCCTCACTCGAGTTGGTCGCACAAACACCGCCACCTCTCCCCCGCAAAACAAACGATGCCCTTGTTAATAGTATCCTCATAAAGAGAAGCTCGAGAAAATGATTCTTGTGGGGAATTGAGGATCCCTAATTTTGCAGATTATGGGCACCCGTAGATTGACAAACACGTGGAATCGTTGATGGTTGCTTACCCGCGCCATTAGAGTCTTTCCGCTACTAATTATGCCGCCTGGCTGATTTAGTTTAGGACGTATCATATATGAGTTGTCTTCGGGGATGTCATTCCCATGAGTGTGCGTATTTCTAATCGCACTCTATCCTTCACACGCACACCGTACTCGAGCCCATTCAATGTACCAACATGAATTGGGAATGGAAACCCTAAAAACCCTAAACCCCTGGCGTTGGAGAGAAAGGCGAGAGGTGCAACATACAAACACCACGCGGTGAGCTACCGCGGCTGGCTGATAGATTCAAATCAAGTAAACCCGCCGCGAAATGTCTGTCACCAATTGCTGAGCCTAAAACAAATCCAACCCATGTGACCGTGTGTGTGTGTGTGTGTGTGTGTGTGTGTGTGTGTGGATATTTTAGGGGGACGGGTCGCTTGAGGAAACGGAACGTAACTTCCAAAGCGCGGCGATGCGAATGCGGAAGGGGTCTTAATTAAAGCAGCTAGCATGGCGTAGCTTGCAGTCAAGCGGGAGGAAAGGGTGGTGGGTTCGGATCAAGACGGAGATTGGTTGAAGAGGAGGTTGCGCATCACAGCTGCTGCTCCTCGCGCGCCCAATCCATGTGGATCTTAATCTGCAGATCCAAATAGCCAAAGCCACAGAATCACTGGCAGTGCTGAAAACATGTGTGTGTGTGTGTGTGTGTGTGTGTGTGTGTGTGTGTGTGTGTGTGTGTGTGTGTGTGTTGTATGTTGAGAGGGGGGAGGGGGGGGGGGGGGTTAATAATCGATTACAGTGTTGTGAGTATCTGCATTGCCGTAGAAATTACTGTGCCTGCGTGTGATGACTAGACAAGCATGCGCATTCGCATATTC
>JAPMLY010003683.1:0-21148 GCA_026401115.1 Tetraselmis chui | reverse complement strand
CCGCCTCGCCAAAACGACTCCGACGGAGCATGGTCGTGCGGAACCCACGCCCTCCTACACACCTACTTCATCACCACAGCCCCCCCGGACCAACCATACAACCCCCCCTCCTTCGACCCCCGGTCCTCGGTATACTCCCTCCACACTGTCCTATGGAACCACACCTTCCGCTCCACCCCCCTCCCACAGGGACGCCCCCACCTTCTCGATTCCCTCCACCCCCCCACACCACCCTCCCCCCCTCAGCTCCCCACCCCTCCCCTCCTCTCCTCCCCCCTCCCTTCCAACCTCCACCCGTCGACCACCCCCCCGACGACCCTCCCAGCACCACCCCCTCCCTCCCCCCCCATCCCCCCATACCACACATCCCAACCACTACACCTCATCACCCTCAACACCCCGCGGCCTCCACACCTCCATTATGGACGTCGAACACCTCTCTACCTCGCACCGCCCCGGCGTCCTCATCCTCACCGAAACCAACCATGCCACCCACAAATCCCGCTGGCGTATCGCTCTCCCCCAATATCACCTCAAAAGCTCCCGACCCCACTACTCACCTGTGCCCCTACCTAACGCAGGCGTTCTCTTCGCGGTCCGCAGAGCCTCATTCCAGTCTGCCACTAACCCCGCCTAACCCCGCCCCCCCACCTCATCCCCCATATCGCTGGACTAAAACTCATCCCTCATTAAGGCACCCCCTACCTCCTCATAGGAGCTTACATGCCCCAGCTCCACACCCCCCAACTGACTCGCTTATATGCCGAAGTTGCAGCATGGGGCCTCGCCTGGCAGACAACCACCCGCAACACCGCAACTATGGGGAGGAGACTTCCAATCGACCACCACCACAGGTATAGGTCACCCCGCCCTCACCTCCCTACTAGAATCCCACCTCCAACCCCTCCACAACCCCATCCCTACCTTCCCCCGCAGCGGAGGCTGCCTTGACCAATGGCTTACCACGCCCCCTTCACCTCTCACTCTCCCACCTTCCTCTTGCTCGATATTCTCTTCCCCCTCCTTTACTGACCACTCTGCGATCCACCTCGTGATTTCCGCCCCTTTCTCCCTCATGGCTCATGCCCCCCCCCCCCCCCCATACCCACCCCCAAACGCATCACACGACGCGCAAACTCAACTCTCGCCTTCCCCTCACACCCGACCACATAACAGCATATCAATCTAGCACCCCCGACCTCATCAACCAAACGGCCGCCCTCCACGCAGAAATTCTCAACACCTCACACACCTCGGCCTCCCCCGACACCCTCGACACACTTGCCTCACAATTCACTACACTCCTCTCCCAACACATGGACCACGCAGCCACAGTTTGGCCTCTCCTCCCCGCCAAAAACCCCGCCCACCCCAAGCGTCCCTTGAGCCTACTTGGCTTACTAAAAAAACACGCACTCGCATACTCAAACTCCGCAAATGCAGCAAGAACAACGGCCCCCTCCCCTTCGCCCAAGTCCTCTTAAACACAACCGAATATCTCTCCCCTGACGCCATCATACAACAATGCCAAGCACGCATACGCCAGCTCCTTCACGCCACCACCACAGAAAAGCTTAAGAAAATAAAAACTCGAGCCAATACGGCCTACGACACCTGCCCCAAACTCTCCCACCGCCGATTGAAAATTAAAAGCGGCCTCCTACCCCCCGCCGGCACCGCCTCCACCCTCCACCGCATTACCAAACCCGATAAAACTGCCGCAACCTCTCCCTCTGCCGTCCTAGAAGCGGTACACTCTCACTTCGCCAACGAACTCGGCCGCGCCACCCCACACGAGCTGCCCACTTTCCCGTGGGAACTCCCCGACAACCCCGACAACTTTACCATCGAACCCCCCGGTGACCCCTCTCTCACCCTTGCCGACATGATTACCCGCGACACTTTCGATAAAACACTCAACTCCCTAGGCACCGGCAAAGCCCCCGGACCCGACGGTATCCCCAATGAAATACTCAAATTCCTACCACCGGCGACCCGCTCCGCCCTCTTCTCTCTCCTCTCCCTCCTCGCCCACAAGTCCTACACCCCTCCTGATTGGTGCCACAGCACAACCTGCATGCTACATAAAAAAGGCGACCCCTCCCTCCTCGATAACTAACGCCCTATCGCCCTCATGAATAACCTCCTTAAACTATGGACCGCACTAATCAAAGATGCAGACTCAAAATACGCCGAAACCCACGGCATCCTCAGCGACCAACAAGACGGGTTCCGACAACACCGAAGCATCCACGACGCCCTCTCCTCCCTCATTATGACGATGGAAGACGCGAAACTCCACAACAAAGACATCTACGTCATGTAAGCGGATTTCAAGGGCGCCGTCAACGCCGCGGACCACCGCATCATGTTCAAACACATGCGTCAACTCGGTATGCCCCCCACCTTTGTCGACACATGCGAACACCTCTACGGGGTCTCAACCACAGATTATATTACACCACACGGCCCCACCCCTTCTATCGACATTAATCGCGGAACCCTCCAGGGAGACACCCTCTCCCCCTTTCTATTCACCCTCTTCCTTGAACCCTTCCTTCGTTGGCTCACGGTGGGAAGCCGGGGCTATCGCCCCGGCCCCCCCGCCACTAACGTCGACCCCACACAACCCACAGCCACATACCCAGGACACGGCTTCGCTGACGACCTCAGCCTCGCCACGGGCTCGACCCCCAACATGACCATCCATTTCAGGAAACTCTCCCTCTTCAGCGCCTACACGGGCATGACCGTCAACATCCGCAAATGCTGCATCACCGGCGCCCTCTGGCGCACAGGCAACGCCCTCACCCTCGCCAACACTACCCTCCTCGCATCCCGCCTGCAAACTCAGTCCATCACCCTCAACTCCACCCCGGCCCCCATCCCCTCCATTGGCCCCACGGACACATACCGCGTCCTAGGGGTAGAACTGAACACCTCCCTCACCTTCACCAAACACTGACACGAACTTAAACGTACCACTGCATCCCTCATCTCCACCCTTTCCACCTCCCCACTAACACAATCCCGCAGAATCAGAGTCATCCGTGGACTCCTCATCGGCAAACATTTCACCCTCCAGCTCGGCCTCTTCACCGACTCCCAACCCGACACACTCGAAGGACAAATCTGCCGCGCACTCCGCTCCGCCGTCTCCTCGGTACGTAACCTCCCCCGCACCGCCCTCCACCGCCCTACCTCCGACCTCGGATACGGCCTCCCCTCCCTCAAAGCCCACGCCGCACAACTCACAGTCTGCCACCTACATAAGATCATGAACAACTCAGGCTATAGAGGCCACATGGCCCGCGCACACATCCGCACCTTATCCACCACGTACTCCCATTGGCCCTCGGAATTCATCATGTCTACCTGTTACACCCCACCGACACTCAAGTGCTTAGTCAGAGCTCAGCGCGATGCGGGCACCCTATTCCACACCATCCCTCCACTCTCCCTCGCCAATCCTATCGCCTCCACAATCCGCGCCCACTTCACCACACAAGACAACGCCCTCCTCGCCTCACTCAGGGACAAAGCCACACACATCACCGACCCTCACACATATAAGCAAGCCTATTGCGATTTCTCTACCCGCAAAACACACACCTCCCTCCTCCCCCGCCTCACCCCCCTGTGGAAAAATAACATCACCACGTGGCCACAAGTCCTCCTCCGAGCCACCTCATCCTCCTTCATCCTCAAATCATGCATATCCATCTCCACACTCACGGGTTCCACCACCCCACTCTCAGTTCCCATCCGCCTTCTCGCCGCAATCCTCACCGAACCCCTCGATACCATCCCCAACCGCCTCCCCCCTCACAAGCCTCACCCCCAAACAAGCGCCCCCCCCCACCACTATACACCCCTCATGGATTCCCCTCCTCTCCCCACACCTCCCCCGCTCACCCCCCACCCTCTCATCCGGCATCTACACCTCCCGCACCACTCACCCCACCCCCACCGTACCCACCACACACCTAGACACAGAATACCTAGCCCCCTTAGACCACCACTACCCCCCCTGCGACGTTACGCGCATCATTTCCAAACACAAGGACACAGAATACGGCCAAACGCAGTACATGGTTGAATGGGCCCCGGAACACCTCACGGAATGGGACATTCAGCTACAACTCGACGACGGCTTCCGCCTCATCTCCTCCTCCCCCACATCGGTATGCCTCCCCACCCCCTCCCCCACCGCATGCTCCATCTGTCATGACCCACTGCACACATAACCCACCTCCACCTGCTGCACATGCCCGAACTTTGCCATACATTCCCAATGCCGCCCAGCTCAGGGACCCGCCACATGGCAGTGCGAGTGGTGTGCTCGAGGCCAACAACACGACCTCACCCACCTCCACGAGGTCCTGTGGGCCCCATGCCTACAACTACACGACACAATCAGTGAGACCCCCTCCGGCCCCACCGCCCTCACCGCATTTAACTCCGGCTTTGTCCCCTCCACGACACCCATATTGCCTGAACCCGGACCCCCTCCCTGGTCACACCCCCTAATCACATTCAACCATGACCCCATCAACCCCGACCTCGACATGCTCCCTACCGGTAAATTCGCCATCCACGCACACCCATCACTCCACGACACCACCGTACTCTGCACTCCCGACGGCCGCGCGGTCACCACCCTTAACGGCCCCCGCGTCCGCCACCTCTTTCAACTCTTCCGCCCAGAACTCGCACAGCTCACGTTCGAAGAGGAGGTCTACCACCTCCTCACTCGCCTAGGCTCTCGCTCAGAAATCCACTCACCCACACCCGCCACCACCACCCGTAATAGATGGGCCACTAGAGAAGACCTACTCACA
Source organism: Tetraselmis chui (assembly GCA_026401115.1). Lineage (NCBI taxonomy): Eukaryota > Viridiplantae > Chlorophyta > Chlorodendrophyceae > Chlorodendrales > Chlorodendraceae > Tetraselmis > Tetraselmis chui. Next base: position 16,307 of record JAPMLY010003683.1, on the reverse strand, counting down.
ACTCTCCGCCACACATTCCACATACAGACAGAACTCTACTCCGACCCCCTCAATAAATCCCTCCACTCCCACACCTACCACTCCCTCTACCCCGAAGACATAGTTTTCTCATCTAGTGGCAGCAATGCCCCACACACATGGCAAGGCACCAACATCCCCAACCCCGAATACGACCACGAATGCATGCGCCGCGCCATGGAACACGCAATCACCAGCGCACACCACACAGCCCCTCACACACCTAGCGCAACCATCCTCATCCTCCCCCGATGGGAACACACACCCTGCCGCCATTCCAAATACATCAACTCCCCAGACACCCACCACCTTTACACCCTCCCCAATGACGCAAACACCTTCCTACCCCCCGACCAACACACTGGCAACCCCACCCCTACCCCATTCGGCACACGCTGAATGGTCGACATATACCTCGTCGCCAACCCCCTCGCACTCTCCACCCTCCCGTCACCCACAGCCATGACCGCACTTTACAACACTCTCGAATCTATCTACGACACTCACCTCCCCAACCCCGCCATCACCACCCCTCCTCCTCACCTCCTCGACACCTACTCACCCCACACAGCAGGCATATACCACCTCCCCCCAAACCCAACTCACCCCATCACATACCCCCTCCCGGAACGCATGCAACTAACATACCACCCCACCATAGGTACTCTTGCTTGGAACAGGCAGGACTTTGTCTACACATACGGCTCGAAAAAGGAGGCTCGTCCCCCCTCGGAGCGGCAGCCATCCACCCCGCCTCGGACACCAAAATCAAAATCCTTGTGACCTCTACCCCTCCATCGCACACAATAAATCGCGCTGAATTAGCTGGCATGGACATAGGCCTCCAACTCGGCCGCATCCACCTCCTTACCGACAGTGCGTGCTCCCTACGCCTCATACAAGGATACTTAAACTGCCCTTCCGCCTACAGACACAACATTCACCAGGACACGCTCCACTCCATCACACACACCCTCAAAACCCGCTGCGACGCAGGCATCCTTACACACCTCGGCAAAATTAAAGCACACAACCACTCCCTAGGTAACGACCTCGCAGACGCACTCGCTAACCATGTCGCGGATGGACACCCACCCGACACCACATACACCACATGTTTAGAGGTCACGATAGGCCACTGGACCTGGCCATACACCCTCATTCCACAAACCCTAGGGGAACCCATACCCTACAAGTACACCAACCTCAAAGCTGACGCACACACCTACGGCACCAAACACACACACACACACCTACACACACACACACACACACACACACACACACACACACACACACACACACACACACACACACACACACACACACACCCCTCTCGCAAACAACAAAACATGGTGCCCTCCTCGCCCGCGCCGCGGAGGACGGCGCCGACTTCTCTTTCCACAAAAGACACTCAACCCTCACGAATATCAAGTTCACACACAAACAAGAATTCAAGTGGGGAGTCCACAACACCCGCCTCCTCACCCATAACCCCACCCTACGCTGCCCCCTCTGTGGCCAATTCACTAGCAACGGCCACATGGCCGGTAACTGCCCCACCATGTCTGGCCTAAGACAGGACCGACACAATAGCGCGCTGCAACTCCTACTCTCCCTACTGGAACGCCACAACGGAGGCCGCTGGGAAACCATCACCGCAGACTTCGGTAACAAACCCATCAAATCATTTGCTTCCCCCTCTCTTGCCCACACTCCTCTTGACTGTCACCCACCTCACCCTACCCACATGCCTGTGACGAGTACAGTCCTGCAACAGTACATTGCAGGACATTGTACAGGTACTCGTTACGGATTCCAATTCGTGCTTTTCCATCGGACGGACGTATATTCGTGGGTACGTCGCTACTGCAATATTATAATGGTGCTGATGCTACAGTACGACTAATACCTCCCGGTACGTACAGATATGCATAATTAGTCTAACTAGCCAGAAGACGACGCGCCAGAACAAGCTCTTCAATGCAGAAGGAGCTGCGTCGTAATACCGAGGAAGCTGAAAGGCCATGTCCCGAGGACAGAAGGCGACGGTTGGACAGCACTAACGCCTGACACGTAAGCGAAGCTTGCAGGCGTAATTAGTCTGGGCTGAAACCTATTTAAGCCCAGTGCAGTAGAGGGAGGTGACAGAACCATTTAACAATTCCTTTGTTCATTTACAACATCTACTGCCCAAGTACAGCAGTGAAACATCTTTCATCAATTGCCTTTCGACAACAGCATTTTGCCATCTTGCAACAACAAGACTAGACAGACTAGAACTGATTTGTGCTAGCGTTTAGCTTTCAGAGGCTAACCGCCACACTGGTTTCGGAGCTCTTTGGTCGACGCACGCTTTCGTTGCTAATTGATCTGCTCGACGTTGCTTGATTGAGTTGAGATGGCTTCTCTCGGACCCGGACATTACGTCGTGTTGGTAATTCACGTTGGAGGAACTAAACCGTCGGATTTGAAGTTGGTGTTTCAGCGAGAGCCTCGTTCTGGTACAACTTGGTTCCCAGCTGGCTCTGTCTTACCTAATGAAGAGCCTGTCGACGCTGCTATTCGCGAGTTACATGAGGAGACCGGTCTTGCTTTGACATCGGAGGATTTGACGCTGTTGAGTGGTGAACCAGTTAACGTTACACTACCTCAAGGACGACAGCTTGTTTACGTGTACTCGGCTTCTATTCCTGTCCTGTTTGCTACGAACAATTTACGTACACCTGCTCAGGTCGAGCAGGCTGTTTTGGCACAGTCGACAATTAACCCGGATGATACTTACGTCGTCCCGGAATCCATCAACATTGACGGTCTGACATTTACGCCCTCACAGACGGGGTTACTTCGTGCTAAGAAGCACAAGAGTGAATTACTTCACTTCGGTTACGTGACTCAGTGGGAATCTTTTTATCGAGCGATCACACAACATAACCCAGTCATGCATGACGACACGTCTATCCCGAGACAGTTCCACATGTACACCCGGTTTACGACGGTCGACTCTGGTTCTGTATGGCTACTGATTCGTGGACACATTAATCGACTTACTGGTGAAGGACCTACGGATTTACGAGTGGGAATGCCGATGCCTACCCACAACTTGGCTGGACTTTCTGTGACCCTCACGGAGACTCAGCGTAAGGCTGCTGTTACTTCACCGTACCAGAATGGTCAGATACCCCATGTACTGGAGGATTGGCTTGAAGCACAGCCTCAGCGTTTTATTATGCTTGGAATTTCAGCTGACTCGTACGATGCAGTATTCTGGGTTACTTCACAGTTTGCTGGACACTTAGGTGGGTGGTGGTTGAACCGGAAAAATCAGCCTCCAATTCCATCTACCTACAACGAGCTTGTTACGGAGTTACGCAAGTCTACGTTTCTTCCGAATAATCATGACGACGCAATTAACGCTTTGCTAAGCTTCACGCAGAGCAATACGATGAGTTACGCGGTTTACACTAAACAGTACAACGACTACTTACGTCGCTCTCGTCAAAACCTGACAGCTGAAGTACAGTGCGTACGCTTCATTAATGGCCTGGCGAACGATGCACTCAAGAAACTGGCTAAGTCACACCGAGCTCAACTTGGATACCAGACTACGCTAGTGGAGCTACAAAACTTTTTGAACAACGTGGTGACAGATTCGCCGGAACTGGGCAATGCGAGGTCTGCTGCTGGACCGTCTACTCAGCCTACACGCAAGCGCAATTTTGAGGACCCTCTCGAAGAGGCTGCTAACGTCTGGAAACGTAACAAAGGTGGCCGTGGACGTGGCCGCGGACGTGGACGTGGTGGTAACATTGGTGGACGTGGAGGCAACAATGGTGGACGTGGTCAGACATCCGGCCGCGAAGATTTTAATTCACTCGCAAACGCAATGACAGCTGAGGAGCGTCAGCGACACATGGACGAAGGACTCTGCTTCAAGTGCCACAAGAAGGGACACCGCTTGTTCCAATGCCCGGAGTTCAAAGGCAAGGCACCGATGCAACCTAAGAAGCAATGATGGTGGCAAGGCTGTTCTACAAATGAACTGGAGCAGCCGGCTACATCTACTGTTCATTCTGAGACACTGTTAGCGACAGAGGTCGTCGACACACCTTCGACATCTCCATCGACTACAGTTGCGACACCTGTAACGCAAGTAGCAGGTCGTCGTCGTCAGACTAAGCAGAGACAGAGTCGTAAAACTGTAACCAGACGTTCAGTTGATTGGAAACTGGTTGACTCAGTCTTTGACCCTCTGCATGCACGATTCAACTTCACGTTGGAGGGATGTGCTGATGATGAAGGTCTTAACTCGCACGGTGACTTACCTCACTGTTCGCCGAGTGACTCGATTCTAGACAGAGACTTAACAGGAGAACGGGTGTTCATCAACCCACCCTGGGAGATAGCTGAGCGGATTGCGCAGCATTTTGAGAATTGTCGTCGAACATCTCCGACATCTACGATGGCTGTTTTTGTACTACCAAAGTGGGCGAAATTTACTCAGGTGACTAAGCACTGGAAACTTTTTCAAGAATTCCCAGCAAGGACACAGCTTTTTACACGTCAGTCACTGGACAACCCAGCGCAACAGGAGGTGGTTGCTCCAGCTCCTTGGCCTGTACAGCTGTGGTTAGTCGACGCAGATTGTGCGTTTAACGACTCACCGGAACTTACAGTACCTGATCTACCCGACTCGGTACCTGTACCAGCAGACGACTCGGACCAGTCCATCGCTACGCTGCAACAATTTTCTTCGCCAGCTACAGCACTACTGACTGACCTCACGGAAGCTCGCCCGTTAATTCGAACTGAGCTGACTGTGAAAACTCCTGATGGCGGACACCAAATTTCTGGATTAGTGGACTGCGCTGCGACACTTGATTTTGTGTCAGAGGACTTTGTACGACGCTTTGCTTTACAGACTCGGAAGTCAGCGAGTAAGACTCCAGTTCGACTCGCTAACGGACAACGAGTGACTTCTACGACAGTCTGTGACGTCACTTTTGAGCTGGCTCGACACGAATTTCAGCGGACTTTTTACGTTCTACGTGATTTACGCACAGCTGATTTAATCCTGGGTTTACCATGGCTTGATGACGAACAGGCCTCTTTACAATTTGGTACAACCAGAATTTTTACGCTAATGGACGGCTCAGCAGTGGAGACTACACTTGAGGAACGACGCCCTGAGTGTCTACTCCTGTCGTCTACGAAAGTTCAGAAGCTGATGCGCAAGACGCGCCGCAGCAGGGGACGTCATGCTGAATTTTACGTCATTGAACTTACGTCAGCCGCCGAACAGTCGACAGATTTTCACACCGGAGAGGAACTAACGGCAGAACAACGTGACAACTTCCGGTCTATACTCTTCGATGACTTCCCGGAGTTACTGCAACCTGTCGACTCTCCACCTGTAAGCCGACAGTGGGACCATCCCATTGAAACAACTGGCCCGATGCGACGTCAACGTCTGAACCGACTGTCTCCAGCAGAACGCGCTGAGCTTAATCGACAGCTCAAAGACGCAGTAGAAGCTGGTCTGATCCGTCCCAGCTACAGTGAGTTTGGCTCGCCAATTCTTTTTGTGCGGAAAGCTGATGGCTCGCTACGTCTGTGCATTGACTACCGTGGTCTTAACGAGATTACGCGTAAAGACGCCTACCCACTTCCGAGAGTGGATGACACATTGGACGAACTTAAGGACGCGAATTTTTACACACACCTCGACCTCGCTTCTGGATTCTGGCAAGTTCGAGTGCGTGATCAGGACGTTCATAAGACGGCTTTTCAGACCCCTGATGGCTTAATGGAATGGGTCGCCATGCCGTTTGGGCTGTGTAATGCACCAGCTACATTTCAGAGGATGATGAACGACATTCTTCGCGACTTTTTACATAAGTTCGTGACAGTCTACCTGGATGACGTCTGTATATATAGCCGGACACTGGAGGAGCACCTGCAGCATCTACGTCTGGTGCTACAGCGATTTAAGGAGGAAGGGCTGAAATTACGCCTTAAGAAATGCTTCTTCGGATTGCAAGAAATGGAGTATCTGGGCTACACTGTGTCAGCCGGGAAAATTTCGGTTTCCACAAAGAAAGTCGAGGCCGTTGCAGACTGGCCAGTGCCCAAGACGCAGAAGGAGGTTCGCAGTTTCGTACAGTTCTGCAACTTCTATGCGAGATTTATACACCATTTTAGCGACCTTACGGCTCCATTGACGGACTTACTGCGGAAGTCCCAGCCACAGAAGGTTACGCTGACGCCTGCCTGTTTGGAAGCCTTTGAGACTCTCAAGTTACGGCTCATTTCCGCGCCATGCCTGATCCTTCCGGAGGTCGGCTCGGACGCGACGTTCACCGTGGCTACAGATGCTTCAACAGTGGGGATTGCAGCAGTCCTGTTGCAAGACCAAGGAGGCGGTCTTCAACCAGTCTCTTACTGGGCGCGTAAGTTGAATCCAGCTGAGCGTGGTAACACTTACTCTGCGTACGACTTAGAAGCTTTGGCCGTATGCGAAGCTGTCAAGCATTGGAGGTGCTATCTTGAAGGCTGTTCTAAGTTCCTTGTCGTAACAGACCACGACACACTGCGACATCTGCTCAGGCAACCGAACAACAGGCTGAACAAGCGGCAAGCAAGATACCTGCGGGATTTGCAACCGTTTGTGGGCTCGATGACACTTGCATATCGCAAGGGAGCTTTGAACGAAGCCGACCCGTTAAGCCGGCGTCCAGACTTCGTACCTCAGGCCACAGTACCCTTATTTTGGGATGGCGAGGTTCCGTCAGATCGAGAATTACGACGGAAGTCCCAGCTGCTGTTTGAAGACGCACAGTTAAATTTACTGACTGTTGAAGCGTTGCAGCTGAGCCCTGAGTTCGCTGATCTCATTCGCGAGGGGTTCTCACAGGATTCGTTTTATGGGGACGATGGTGAGTGGACAAGAGACAGCCGGATAGAAGCCAGAGATGGGTACTTTTGGCGTCTCAATCGCCTCTGTATTCCACAGAACTCTGAGCTCCGACTGATATTGATCACAGAGCTGCACGAAAGTTCGTCAGCTGGTCACAGAGGAGTTGCTAGCACTCTTGCTAAGGCACTCGACAGATTCTGGTGGAAACGAATCCGCCAAGACGTGAAAGATTTTTGTGAACGCTGCGTCGTGTGCCGACGAGCGAAGATTCGACCGCAGATGGCTGCGACTCTTTACCCATTACCTGTTCCACCCAGACCGTGGCACACAGTTGGTCTTGACTACCTGACACACTTGCCTGAGAGCAATGGCTTTAACAGTGTGCTGATTGTAGTGGACCATCTAACTCGAATGGCCCATTTTCTGCCATGTACAGAGTCGATTACTGCCGAAGAAACTGCAACTTTATTTTTACAGGGAATCTACCGCTTACATGGACTTCCCCGTGTGCTAATCAGCGACCGTGATCCGAAATTTGTCAGCGCCTTCTGGCAGACTCTTTGGAGACGCCTTGGAACGCGTCTGAACATGTCTACCAGCCGACACCCAGAAACAGACGGACTCACAGAGCGCGTGAACAGCACGTTTCAGCAGCTTCTTCGTTGCTTCTGTTGCTATGATGGCTCTGATTGGTCGACACTTTTACCGCAAGTGGAGTTTGCGTACAATGCTTCGCGTGCACTCGGAATTGAGCACACACCGTTCGAGGCTAACTTTGGTTTCTCTCCTGAGGAGCCTCCTGACCTTCTCTTCAGCATGCGACCATCGATACCAATTTCCCAAGACGCAACAGAACGGTTAAAATTGTTACAGGAGGTGCACACTCTGGTACGCTCAGTATTACAGCTACATAAGGACGAGATGCAGGCACGCACAGAACCGTCTACGGCGCCACATTTTGCTAAGGGAGACAAGGTGTCAGTCGTCACAGCAAACCTTTTTCTTCGAGGACAACCGAACAGGAAACTCAGAGACAGACAGCTCGGACCTTTTTCAGTGGAGGAGCAGATTGGAAAACACAGTTACAGATTGAAATTACCAGCGACAGTACGCTTACATCCTGTGTTCCATGTTAACAACTTACGACCATGCTCTACCGCTTCGCTACGACCAGCTGTTCCTGTGACTGTACCTGAAGGAGACGATGAGGAGTTTGACGTTTCGCACATATCTGTTGTGTGCATCAAGTCTCTACCTGGACGACGAGGCAAATATTTGCTCTTCATGACGCACTTCAGTGATGACGACATTCCACCTGTCTGGCACCGGTTGAACGAGGTGCATCGAACAATTGCGTTACAAGAATTCTTGGAGACGCCCCAATGGCGCAAGTTCGCCAAGACTCAGGCCTACATTGATTTCATGCACGCTTTCCCAGCGCGCATTCCTGAGTCCCAGTAACTGCTTCAGTAAAGGAGCCAAGAACCACGGAGGTCTGCCTCGCGGCGGCCTCATTGATCTGTCAAGAGGGGGAGGGTACGAGTGTGACGAGTACAGTCCTGCAACAGTACATTGCAGGACATTGTACAGGTACTCGTTACGGATTCCAATTCGTGCTTTTCCATCGGACGGACGTATATTCGTGGGTACGTCGCTACTGCAATATTATAATGGTGCTGATGCTACAGTACGACTAATACCTCCCGGTACGTACAGATATGCATAATTAGTCTAACTAGCCAGAAGACGACGCGCCAGAACAAGCTCTTCAATGCAGAAGGAGCTGCGTCGTAATACCGAGGAAGTTGAAAGGCCATGTCCCGAGGACAGAAGGCGACGGTTGGACAACACTAACGCCTGACACGTAAGCGAAGCTTGCAGGCGTAATTAGTCTGGGCTGAAACCTATTTAAGCCCAGTGCAGTAGAGGGAGGTGACAGAACCATTTAACAATTCCTTTGTTCATTTACAACATCTACTGCCCAAGTACAGCAGTGAAACATCTTTCATCAATTGCCTTTCGACAACAGCATTTTGCCATCTTGCAGCAACAAGACTAGACAGACTAGAACTGATTTGTGCTAGCGTTTAGCTTCCAGAGGCTAACCGCCACATGCCCACCCGCCTTGTTGATGCTGACGAAGGTCTCTCGCCCGACTCCCTAACCTCGTGCCCCGCCGTCCTACCCCCTGAGATACTCCCCCCCCGCGCTACGACCCCCCGCACACAAGCCGGATTTCATTCGCCTTCTCGAACCTCGATTTGTCGGTCACACAAACGGCCGCCGCCGATACGCATCCATCAAAAAGATTCAGATAGGAGAATGGAAGTACTGCACGGACAATAACCTCTCCCACACAGCTCACCTCATCCGTGCCAAATACACACCCCTTGCAAACGCCATCCGCAGCCACTGGCCAGGCACAGTGGTAGACATCCTTCCCATCGTCATGAGCCGCACAGGTACACCGCACTCCTCCACCATCAAGAGTCTCACCTCCCTACTCACAGCCCGTACAGACCCTCCTGACAAACTCATCTCCAAAGCACGCATCGACACGTCTCGCATCCTTGCACAGCTCCACACGCACACTGTCCAATGGCTACATCATCTCCTACTCATATACCGCATAAAGTCCCGCACGACCTCCCGCCGCGCCTCCGCACGTTGCCCCCTCGCACGACCCTAAATGCACGCAGCCCTCGCCTCGTCTTGCACACCTCCCCGGGGGGGAGTAAAACCCCCGAACACCCTTGGAGAGGTTGGATTTAGGTGGTTAACGGTCTAGCCCTGACTTGTATGGCATAGTTGGGAGGGCCGAGAGACAGCAGCCGGCGCATACGGCTTTTGGTGAAAAATCGGCGCATACTTTACATGTTGTAAACAATTTCAATTTAAATTTAAATTGTACTTAATGACAATTTTCATTCACATACTTCAACAGGAGGCGCGATATGGGTACATGCATATTTTGGGTCATCATGCCGGCATTAGTCTCCCTCTAGGGATAGCTTCAAAGCAAAATATCCGACGCGGCATTCCGACGTACCAAAACGTACAACAACATACCAAAACGTACCAAACGTACCGGCAGAAAACTTCGTGCATTGCTCGTCGTATCTTCGAATATGATTTTTGCGTTATTCGGAACGTTTTCCCGCATTTTCAGGGGTAATAAGAAGCGTGTTGGCTGTGATATAATAAGATACCTGATTGATATTTCATATTTATGTTGTATATTTCCAATACAGTATACAATATTTCCAATCATTTATAATTTCTAGTGACTTGGGGGTAGCGTGAGGGGTTAGGGCTACAATTAAGTGCCGGGTACTTAAGGGTTTCCCTCCCTGCTTGTCTCTTATAATGGAGATTGGAAATTAAACACAACATGTGCCGGCACACTGGACCGACTGCTGTCTCTCGGGCCTCTCTACCAAGCCATACATGACTTATAAGCGAGTTTAGCCCGGGTCTCTTCGACTAGGTACACCTATCGACACACCTATCTGCAATGTGTGTCGACGCTCCTCGGGAGTTGAAAAAACTGTAAGCAACCGCAGTAATTGCCACAGTCCCCCCGCCTAAGCAGTAACAGCGTAATAATTTTGTAATCAAGAAAAACAGATCTAAAAATAAATCCACTTGTCGAGAATTGCAAAACTAAACTGCTGCTTGTCCTTCACGATGCTCGGCCCGCTCCCACCGAACCGGGGTGCCGACCGGCCGAGGCCGGTCGGCGTTCGGGAGGGACGACGGGCCAGCCTAATCTAGCTCCCGCGTGACTTCGGTCTTGCCGAAGGTATGAGGGGAAAGGCTGGCAAAAAACCCCTCCTCGCGTGGTCGCTGGTCGATCCCGCCGCCCCATCCCGTAAGCCCCGCCAAGGTCGCCGCCGCATCCGCCGACGCGACGGTCCTCCTTGTCGAGGTCCCCCGTCACCTCGAGGGCATGTGGGGGGGACCGAGACACATACACATCGAAAAAATTGGCGCTCCTGCCTCCGCACCTGAATTTTCCCCGCTCATTTCCCCGGTTTTTTCTCTGTCTGGTACCCGGGTACCTGTCAGGTAGTCCGGCCTGCGTCCGTACCCTCCCCCCTCTTATCGCGCGTCCACGTAGTAGACTTTGTTGAGGTTGGGGCCTCCGCGCTTACCCGGGCCCCCCCGCAATGGTCTCGTCTATCCGGTAGTGGGTATCGAGGAGGGGGGGCGGTGTCAGGTCGTCGTAGCCGGTTCCGTCGGGCCGCGGGTGCACGGAAATTAGTCAAAACCCTCCGTACGGGGTTTTCCGGCGGCGCCGACCCGGAGGGTCGTCGTCGCCAGATCTTGTCGCTCCTTCCGTCGCGACATGCCTCCTTGCCGCCCAAGCTTACCCCCCCCCCTCGGGAGTTGTATCTCGTCGGCGTGGCGGCTCGCTAGTGAGCGCCATACCCTGGTGCTGCTCCCCAACTAGCTCGACGCCGGGTACGGACATTAGTTTAATTATCCAAAAAAGCCCTCCGTACAGGGCTTTCCGGCGGCGGCTGATCCTGAGGATCGCCGCCGCCTCACGTAGCCGCTCCTCCGCCTGCGACCTGCCACCGGCCTATGCCATGTCTTGCCTCCCCCCCTGAGAAGTGTCGACCGGCACAGGGCTGGTCGGCGGCTAGCGAGCGCCCTTTCCTGGCGCTGCTTCCCGGCTGGCCACCACCCGCTCCAACACCCACCCCACCGCAGATCCGGCCGTACCCTCCTCGCAATAAGACGCCTTTAAAGTACAGGTCCCACCCCCTCGAGGTAGGACTGTTCTTAGTAGTATATGTACGCGAAAAAACATATCGGACTAGCCGAGCGGGAGATCTCGGTGCCGGTATTGCACAGAAATTACTTTTTCAAAAGCCCTATGTACAGGGCTTTCCCGACAGCTGCTGATCCCGCGGATCGAGCTGTCGGCCCTCTTAGCCCCCTACCGTGCCAAGCCTGGCACGGCTACGGGGTTTCCAGCGCCCACCACGGGGAGGTGAGGAGATGCCGACGGGCCTGCGAGCGCACCCCCCTCCGGGGCCGCCGCCGCTGCGCCGCCGGCGGGCGCCCTTGTCTCTTACCTATACACAGTTTAAGGCCGGTTCTTAGGTGAACTTTGCTACCATCCGCGAAAGATGAGATGCTATTTATATTGTATACAATATCATACTGAAATATTCGCTTACATAACTCACTTATGTACAAAGTTATCCAATGGTATGTGCGGTTGATTTACATTTATTTGCTTGCTCTCCGCCGCCCCTGCCCCCCTCTAGGGATAGCTTCATAACAAAAAACCGACGCGGCATCTCTCTCTCTCTCTCTCTCTCTCCCCCTCTCCTCTCCTCCCCCTCTCCCTCTCCCTCTCCCTCTCCCTTGCTCTCTCTCTCTCCCACCTTCTCTCTCTCTCTCTCTCTCTCTCTCTCTCCCCTGAGAACCCTCCCACCCCCTCTCTCTCTCTACCTCATAACCAAACGTGCGTGCCGTCGTGATTCTTATGCTCTCCCAAGCATTCATTTACCCCAAGGATTGACACTTTCATCATATCATATGTATGGATTAACTAACAATCACACATTCGAATTCATATGTAAACAATATTTAATTCCGTACAAATGTCACATCCGGGCCCAATCTCATCTCATGCATCGCCGCCCACGTCCCCATCACTCGCATCAACCATTTTATCATCCATGGATCCACCATCCCCCACCTCCGCCCGCCATGCATTTCATTCTTGCCTTTCCCTTCCAACCGTTTTGTAAACAAGAATCCTATGCGACCCTAGAGGTAAGCTCCGCGCTCCACACCCCCGCGCGCGCGTCAGCGCGCGCCATGCAGTCGTATACCGCACCGTGATGGCGGATGCCCACACAGGCAACGCTAGCGACGAGACTTACAGAAAAGTGATCGAGGTCATCGCCCGTTGCGTCTTCATAGTCAAAGTCAATGATTAAACCGCCGCTCTTATATGGTGACTGTCCATCCTGCTTTGGGCGCGGGCGGGTGGTCGTCCTGTGTCCAGACACCGCTGGCGCGTCACTCCCGATGTCACAAAGGCAGGCGGTGCGTTCAAAGGGGCGCATCTACCACTCCCGCATATCGCACGCTCTCCCAATGCTATGCACGCGAAGGGAAGGAGGGTGTGCGTTCGAAATCTTATCAGCGCTGCCTAAACCTTGTTGTCGCCGCGCGGGGTCCGGACTATCTGCACGATTTTCCGGTCGCGTACATACGGTTGGTAAACCGACTTATCATCAGCTGAGAAGGCAGCTGAAGTGTGAAGCCGTTCCTGCCTGGGATGCTTGGGCCGCGCTGGTAGGCTGCGGCACAGCAGGCCTTCTGGCGGACCGCACAAGAATAGGAAAGGCTCTAACGGGGCCTGTGACGGCGATGCTGCTTGCGGCGGTGGCAGTAAACCTCGGGTTGCTCCCCGCCAACACCCCCGCGGCGCTACCCGGCTTGCAAGCCCTCACCGTCAAGCTGGCGACACCCTTACTTTTATTTTCAGCAAACTTACGCGAAGTACTACGCGGCGCAAAATCGCTCCTTCCGGCCTTCGCGCTTGGCGCGTGTGGAACGCTAGCGGGCGTGTTTGTCGCGGACTGTCTACTTCACTCGCAACTTGTCACTATGGGTGTCGCGGCGGGCGATGCGCGCGGCGGGCTTAACCTTGCCGCTGCGCTGGCTGCCAAAAATATTGGCGGAGGCCTCAACTACGTTGCGGTGACCACTACGCTGGAGGTTCCCCGTGCGCTTTTCATTGCCGGCATCGCCATCGATAACATCGCCGCGCTCGTCTATTTCCCGCTGGTGTCTTTCTTGGGGACAGTCCCTTGGCTGTCGAGTAGACGCCGAAGTGACACAGAAACAAAGGCGGACATACAGCGTTCAGATGAAACTGATACTTATTTGCATGGCGGTAAGAATGTAAATAAGCAACCGCTCGACGACGCCTCTGCTGAAACGGTCTTACTGACCCTCACAGTGGCGCTCCTTGTAGTGGCATTCTCGGAGCAGTTTGGGACAAAGGCGGCCATGCCGGTGGCAACGGCGCTGACGGTGCTTCTCGCGACTGGATTTCCGGAGCTGATGGCTCGTTTGTCTCCATGCGCCTCGCTACTGGGTAAAGTACTGCTGTACGTTTTCTTCGCATCGGCTGGCGCCGCGGCGGGCTCGATGGCGTCCGTGTTCCGCTACGGCGCGCTGTTCGCTTTTCTTGCCATTGTTTACGTCGTTCACCTCGGATTCGTACTCCTTATCGGACGAGGAGTGCTGGGACTGCACGGTCCCGAGTTGCTGGTAGCAAGCAACGCCAACATTGGGGGCCCCGCCACAGCGGCATCCCTCGCCAGTGCCAAGAAATGGGACGACTTACTCGTCCCAGGCATCCTGCTGGGTAATTTCGGAAACGCTATCGCCACATTCATTGGCATCGGGGTAGGGGCCTGGATATATAGATAGCAACAAGGCCACCGTTGTTTCCATATGAACGGTTGATGGACTATTGTCAAGCCGGGCTGGGCCCTGCGTGGATTGGGCGGTCGGCGGCGAATACAAAATATTGGAAATTTTTCACTAAATCGTTTTCATATCATGATATCGCCTACTACTACACCGCCCGCAGAATATCAAATCCTTAATTTTACAGATTCATCCAGGATTATTGGGAAGAATCGCCCATCTCTGCTTTGAAGCTGTCTATTCCGTTTAAATCTAAGAAAGAGTGTTGAGTGTTGTGCATGCATTCACGGCTAATGACGACCTTCAGGTATATTTTTGCCAGATAGGAGTTTTATTTTTGTCAGTGATATTTCGTATTATTATAATTTCGTGCAAAAAACATCGCTTGATACAAGACATTTGGTAGCACTTGCTCATTATGGTACGGGTAAAAAAAGTTGTATGTTATTGTCGGAGTGGCGAATGTCTGTACATGTACATTGGCCTTCCTTGATGAGGATCATTAAGCATAAGAGTGACATGTATCTTCTTTTCGTCTCAATGAGTCGGCCTTATTGTTAGGCAACATAATCATGGAAAATAGCAAACGACTATAGCAATAGGTGACGGCTAGGGGTTGTAGAAGTGTGCATGCACGTTCAGTATGGAAGGTAACTAACGCATACGTATTTGCATCATTCACAATCACACAAAGGACAATCACAAAAACAACCAACCTACATGCGTGGTGGCGGGACAAAGGAAGTGGAGAGCGACAGCCTACCGACTCACTAGACCAATGTATAAGACATGTACTAAGCATATCAAGAATAGCTTACAATAGCTATATATACCTAAAAACCAATAAGCATTACTTACAACAATTCTCATAAACATAGCTACGGGGTGAAGCCAGGCGATCCGCTCCTCCCATGATGGCACTTTATGTGTTTGAATAATGCATGTTCTAACATGGGTTTTGTGAACATTTCGGCCACCATCCGAAGTGTGGGTAAGTACTGCAATATTATGATTGTCTCCATTTCCATGTTGTCCTTGAGGAAGTGCCACTTCATGTCGATGTGCTTGGACTTCTCATCAAGAACTGCGTTTTACGAGTAGACTGTCGCGCTCTTGTTGTCTTCCGACATGGTGGTGGTCCCGCTGAATGGTTGTTGAAGATTTCGCCGATTAGTTGTCCGAGGTGAATTCCCTCCTTGGTGGCGTTCGCCGTTGAGTAGCATCCATCCTCGCATGTAGTATTCAGCAATGCATGCCTATTACTTAGACTTGTAGCTGATATGCCCTCGGCCTAGTGTAAGCAAATAACCGGATCGTGACTTCCGTTATTTGTTGTCCTTCGCCCAATCTACATCTACAAAGCATGTGAGCTGGAATTTGTGGCCCGTACCTCCACAATGCCATGCGCAGCTCAATAGTTCCATTCAAGGTAGAGCACCACCTTTTTGACCGCGTGAAAGTGGACCTCCGTGGGGCAAGCTCGGGCAGAGCCTTGAATGCTCAATGTTTGGGAAGCATCTAGACTGGTGCATGCAGCCGCGTACTTGAGGCTGTCCAACAAACTCGGGTAGACGTCCTTCGTTGTCCATGTGAGCAGTGGAGAGTCCATGTGCGCGAGGTCGGACACGAAGCCGGGCTTCATCGGAAGTGATGACGGTTTTCAGTCCGACATCTTGTGTTTGACGACAGTGTCCTTCACGTACTTCGAATGGTCCATCGAAATAGCGCGGGCTTTCCTAATGCGGGTGATGTGCATGCCCATTAGATGGAAGAGATCCCCCATGTCTTTAGTAATGAACATGACCCCAAGTTGGGCTTTGAAGGCCAACATATAGTGCAAGTCGTTACATTATGCATGAACGATAGGATCGATGCATAGGGCGATCATCACAACGATATCCCATGT
>JAPMLY010003682.1:0-14336 GCA_026401115.1 Tetraselmis chui | reverse complement strand
GGTTGGCATTATTATAGTTGGTATCGGTACTAGCCGAGGTAGGGCTGAAGCTGTATTGGACATAAAAGACACTTCGTCGGGTAATACGACACCGGTACATGTACGGGGTTTAGGGGCGCCCGCCGGCGGCGCAGCGGCGGCGGCCCCGGAGAGGGGTGCGCTCGCATGCCCGTCGGCACCTACCTCTTACTCAACGCGGTGGGCGCTGGTAACCCAGTAGCCGTGCTAGGCTTGGCACGGTAGGGGGCTAAACGAGGTACCGGCAGCTGCGATCCACGGGATCATCAGCGGTCGAGAAGCCATGTACGGAGGGTTTTGGAAAAATATAATATCCGGACACCGGCACATGAACCCCCCGCTCGGCCAGTCCGATGTGTCTTTTCTGCGACTAAATACTCGCATATACTCTCCCGACGAAGGGGCGGGGGCCGCGTTTGCGAAATGTTTTTGGCGAAGAAGGGTACGGCGGACGTATCAACGGTGGGACGAGGGTGTTGGGACAGGCGGTGGACAACTGGGAAGCAGCGCTAGGGCACGGCGCTCGCTAGCTGTCGCCAGCCTTGCGAGTTTTCAGTTTCCCTTGGGGGCGAGGCTCGAAGCTACGCATGACGGAGGTGGGTCGCAGCCGGAGGAGCGGCAAGGTATGGCGGCGGAGATGTTGTAAGTAATACCGTATACGTATTAGTTGTAGATAGCTACTGTAAGCTACTCTAGATATGATTAGTACATGTCTAGATCGGACATACCGATAAACTGTTTGACTCGGTACAAAGCTGTCGCTAGGCTACAGCTCTTCCACTTCTGTTGTCCCGACACCACGCCTGTAGGCTGGTTGTCGCCGTAACTGTTCCGTTTGCGGGACTGTGACTGTAACTACGTTTGCGTAAGTTATCTTCCACACTAACTGTGTTTGCATGGTTCAATAGGTTATGGGCCCCCGCCTCACGTCACTCACGCGCAACAACCTGGTTCGGCGAGCTGCGATCGACAGCTCTCCCGCGGAAGGCAAGTTTCTCTAGACACCTAGTACTTTCACCTTGTAGTCGGCGGTATCGCCAGTATAAACTGCGATTTAAAACCCGCCACCACCCCTCTTAAGTCAGCCACTCGACGGCGATAGCCAGCCACCCACACCGACGCACTCGTCGTGTGTGGACATGGTGCACACAGGTCCAAGCTAGAGAACGGGGGGGCGCACCATCGGGTGAATACGCATCCACAGGTTGCACGCCAGCCGTAGCTTACTTTTTCAATTTTTATATTATCTTAGCGACTCGGCCACCAGCGCAGCGCTCCACCTGTCCTGGCCTTGGCCTCGACTTGTGCCCCACACTGGGTGGAGGATACAGAGAAGGTGCTCTGAGACACCCCGGGGCTACAGGCCGAGGGGTCGGCGGGCATCATGCCGTCTCTTTGAAACCGCTGTTAGGCACGAGTCCGGCTAGCGGTTTTTACCAATAGGAGATCCTCAAGATCATCCGCCGCCGGAAATGCCCGGTACGGGGGGCTTTTGGGAAAATCTTCCCGTACCCACCATCTTTTGAGGAACGGCGACTCGATCCGTGTGTTCTACCAACCCCTCCCCTAGTCGGTACCCAGTTATCGATAGGCTGCCTAAGGCAGTGTGCCTAGGGTTATCGTAATGGCACATTGATCGGAAGGCCGGCCCCCTAACAACGTAAACCACCGGGGGAGGGTATGGGCGGCCACAACGCGATCAAATAGGTGTTGGAAACAGACCGCGAAAGGACATGGGGACATGAGAAAATCTGGCTCGGGGGCAGCCGAGCCAGCCGGACACCGTCTACGGCCTAGTTATTTTATATTCCCAACCCCCGTAGGAGGTGCTAAGACTAAGCTAGGTGGCGAGCTGCGATGAGAGGGGCAACTAATATCTCGGACGGGGATGTGCAAGGATCGAGTAGGGACCTTCGACGACATGAGCGAGGGGGTTTTTCGCCTGCCTTTCCCCCCTAGCTCCGGCACGACCGGAGTCGCACAAGAGCATAGGTCAGGCAAGTCCGACTTGACCAACACTAGCTGCCCAGCCTTGCTGATCAACGTCCTTGCCGCGGCTGGAGCATGCCCCGTATCGTGGAGAGTAGCGACATTTTATATTTCATACGGGTATGCAGACAATACTTGTTTACGTGTATGTTCTAGACGATATCGCTACTGTCATTGGAGAGGTTAGGATTAGTGGTTCACGGCCTAGCCCCTGTGAAAATAAGAGCTTTTTACAAACAAAGCAGGGAGGGTCCAAAGAAAGCAGCCGGTTTCACCCGGTACATGTTGTAAACAATTTCAAATTTCAAATTACGGGGTTCAGGTATGTAATAACATGGGTCCTGGGTTAGGTTTGGTGTCGACCTAATAACATTGGCGCTCTTGCCCCCGCGCTAGATTTGATGTTGTCCCCGGTCCGGCTCCGTTCGCTTTCCAAGACGTGTGTGCTCACGCCGAGTCTAGCCGCACCCTCCCCCGGTGGTTTACGCTATTAGGGGGGCGCCTTTATGGGTAGTGTGCCGTCGCGAATACCTTGAGCAAACTTCGAGAGGCAGCTTGTCGATAGAAAGGTACCGACTAGGGGAAGGGTTGTTCGGACACACGGATCGAGTCATCGTTCCGCAAATATGTCGGGTACGAAAAAACTTACCGAAAACTCTCGGTACCGGTTTTTTCGGTGGCGGTCGATCCTGAGGACCTCCGCCTCCATACCGTGTCGCTCCTCCGGCTGCGACTTTCGTCCGGCGTGTGTACCGTCTCGCCGCACCCCCGGGGGGAGGTTCAAATCCCGCATGGCTGGTTGACACGTAGCGAGCGCCGCGCCATGGCGCTACTTTCAAATTGTCCGCCTCCAGCTCCAACGCCCGGCTCTAACTCATATCCGCGCGTACCCTCCTTGCCTCCAAAAAAGCTTATAAGATACATGTTCCGTTCGTGAACGAGATAGTGTCCCGGTAGTATATGGCCTTGAAAAGTAGTATCGGACTATCCGGGCGAGAGATCTTAGCGCTAATGTACAAATAACACGTTTAACATCCCTCCGTACCGAGGCTTCCCAACAATTGTTGATCGCGCGGATCGCAGCAGCCGGATATACCCCGCCTAGCCCCTAGCCGCGTCAAGCTTGGCACGGCTATAGGACATCATCGCCCACCACGAGGAGGTGGGGGTGAGTGCCGACGGGCCTACGAGAAGCTGCGCCGCCGGCGGGCGCCGGCGTCCCACATACATACCGGTGGCATCTTCATCCCGGGTCGCGTTCGGGGCGCTTGCTCTACTTTAGGCACCCCCTCTTAGTGGTGTGTGTGTGTGTGTGTGTGTGTGTGTGTGTGTGTGTGTGTGTGTGTGTGTGTGTGTGTGTGTGTGTGTGTGTGTGTGTGTGTGTGTGTGTATGTGTCGTGTGCGTGTGTGGCGGGGGGGGGGGGGGGCGGGGGGATGGGATCGGCTAAGGGATGGCGTCGGGCGAGATATCGGACGTTGACGAGGACGAGGTGGGAAGGCGGGCCCGCTTGGGTATTGCATCAGTCAGTGGGGTTGGGGTGAGGAGATATGTTCATTGTCATGACGAGGCAGCTTCCCCTGGTGGGAATTATTGTAGGGGAGCGTAGTCGGGGTTGTGCGAGGAGTGCGACGAGGCTTTGTACGATGTCGAAGTGGGAACCGGGGTCCCGGAAACGTGGGGCGGAGGGCGATCCGGAATGTGAAAAGCCGTGGAATGCGTGTGGGTCTTGCTTGAGGGGGATGGGAGTCCTACAAGGGGCTGCGTTTTGTTGTGCGTATAATTTGTCACTCTTGGGTGGAAGGGCATGCATGTCAGCGCCGACACCGCCCACGCGAGAGGGAGCGGAGGGGGGCGTGAATTTCACGAAGTCATCTCGGAACGTAGTGAGGTTAATCGAGCAGGCGGAATCAACGACCCAAAACTTTGACAGGTTACGACCCGGGGCGAGGGAAGTGGAGAATACCACAGAGCTGAATGGGACACTCACCTCGTCGTCAGCGTAGTCATCAGCGCAGTCCTCGAGGGTGGGTAGACAGTCGGTGTCATCGGCGGGGGCGTCGTCGGCAGGGACGTCGCTTAGCAGCGCAGCGTGAGCAGAGGGGGTGCCGTCGGCGGCGCCGTACTGTCAGCCTACGCTTAGCGAGATTCCACTTAAGGATAGCGTCATCCGTGGCAGTGCAGGCTGACATGAGATGGTTGAGGCTGCCACAAACGCCACACTTGTTGGGTCGATGGCCGCGAGGGTTACGGTGTGGTGGGCCTCGACCGCTGTGCGAGCCGCGGCCCGCAGCGACGAACGCGGAGATGGGAGGGGGTGATATGGCTGGAGCGGGTGTGTCCGGAGCAGGGTCGTCGTCCATGTTGTGCGCAAGGTGGAGAATGCTGACCATCACTTCATCAGCCGACATGATGTAGTCCGTGTCAAAGGCGTTGATGACGGATTGCTTCGCCTGACCGTGTGGGCCGCTGCTGGAGATACCGCGCAGCATGAGGAGACCGAGGTGGTGGGGGTGGATGGCAACGGAGCCATCAACCAATTGGCATGTGTCGTTGTAGTCGTCAAAGGTCTGGCGCATGTAGTGGACATAGTCACTGAGTGACTGACGAGGGCGCTGTCTGACCGTCAGGTTGTCTAGGAGGGACAAGGAGCGAGCAAAAGACCGACTGTCGAGGCGTTCACAAAGGATGTCCCACGCGGAAGCGGCGCAGTCAAGGCGTGCTGGAGAAACGCAATTCATCGCTTGGTCAGCCCGCTTATTCGCGATGGCCGCATGGAGAAGCAGCGTGTAGGCGTAGTGTTGCGCTTGTTCGTCGAGCCAGACGCCGGAGTCGCGGATGGCCAGCTGTGGAATGAGGTATGCGGCCTTGATGGAGAGGAAATTAAGGAAGGTCCTCTTCCATTGCTTAAAGTCCGTGGTCGGGCAAATGACGGGGACCGACATCTTCATGGACCGGTTGAGGGCGTCCTTGTCGAAGCCGGGGGCTTCGTGTGCCGCCCGGTTGATGACCACCGGGTCAATAGTGGGGCGACGACGACCACGGGTGGCGGGGTCGCCATGTTGGACTGGGGGAGAGTGCCGGCCATGAAAGGGAGGAGGTGGGCCACCGGGAAAGGGAGAGCGGCCGGCCATGGGACGCGGCGGGCCGTACGAGTGCGGGTGGTCACGGTAGGGGGGGACGAGGTGAGAGGGCGCCTCCGGGATATGAGGGCCGGGGTGTTGAAGGGATTATCCGGCGGGGGGGAAGGGGGGAGGTGGTGGGAGGTGATCAACCCGGATGGCGTGACGCGAGGGGTCGTGGTGCGCGTCGAAACGCGAGGGCTCGCGGGGCGCATCGTGACGGCGCTGTGCGACTGTGGGGTCGCCAACAGGAGCTGCAGGAGTAGCAGCAACAACGACTGTTTCTGCGTCCGGGGGTACGAAACCAGGGTGGGGATGGTCAAGCAGGTGGAGGGTGTGGCCGTCGTGGCTGTCCCGGTCGGGTTCGATGTGAGCATCGTGGCGGCGCTGAGCTACAGGGGGGTGCGGATTAGCACCCGCAGTAGCAACAGCACCCTCGGCCGACTGCGAGTCGAGACGAGCTGTTAAGTGCGCCACTTGCGCAACGAGCAGTGCGAGAGTGTCCGGGGGGTGATCGACAGTGCTCTGCTGAGAGCCTGGGTCAGGGGAATCAACAGGTGAAACAAGCGGGGTTTTCTGCGCCATTTCGACAGAGGGCGAAAAAGAAAGAGCTGGATAAAATGCAGGCAGCGGTAAAAACCGCTAGCCGGACTCGTGCCCAACAGCGGTTTCAAAGAGACGGCCAGATGCCCGCCGACCCCTCGGCATGTAGCCCCGGGGTGTCTCAGAGCACCTTCTCTGTATCCTCCACCCAGTGTGGGGCACAAGTCGAGGCCAAGGCCAGGACAGGTGGAGCGCTGCGCTGGTGGCCGAGTCGCTAAGATAATATAAAAATTGAAAAAGTAAGCTACGGCTGGCGTGCAACCTGTGGATGCGTATTCACCCGACAGTGCACCCCCCCGTTCTCCAGCTTGGACCTGTGTGCACCCTGTCCACACACGACGAGTGCGTCGGTGTGGGTGGCTGGCTATCGCCGTCGAGTGGCTGACTTAAGAGGGGTGGTGGCGGGTTTTAAATCGCAGTTTATACTGGCGATACCGCCGACTACAAGGTGAAAGTACTAGGTGTCTAGAGAAACTTGCCTTCCGCGGGAGAGCTGTCGATCGCAGTTCGCCGAGCCAGGTTGTCGCGCGTGAGTGACGTGAGGCGGGGGCCCATAACCTATTGAACCATGCAAACACAGTTAGTGTGGAAGATAACTTACGCAAACGTAGTTACAGTCACAGTCCCGCAAACGGAACAGTTACGGCGACAACCAGCCTACAGGCGTGGTGTCGGGACAACATAAGTGAGAGAGCTGTAGCCTAGCGACAACTCTGTACCGAGTCAAACAGTTTATCGGTATGTCCGATCTAGACATGTACTAATCATATCTACTAGAGTAGCTTACAGTAGCTATCTGCAACTAATACGTATACGGTATTACTTACAACAATCATATTGAAGAGCGGGTTGCCCGTCGTGGTGACGTTCTCTTCTATGGTGACGAAGGCATCGTCGGCATGCCGAGACGACGTGTCTTCCATAACAACGAGGGCTCGTTATTGTGGAGGAGTAGGTTTCGCTTCAGCGCAAACAAGTCGTTATTGTTGGGTTTAATCGCTAGATAAAGTAAATGTTTATGACGACATCATATGGTACCGTTGCTTTACTGTGATGTGGTAAAGCGCAAGCATCATGATGGTCACGGACATCGTGATTTGTTCGACGCTGCTTGATTACCTCATGGCTTATGTTGGACCTGGTCATTACGTGGTGGTCGCTCTACATGTTGGTGGTTCCAAAGCCCTTAACATTAAGCTCGTTTTACAACGCAAGCTTCGTACTCGTAGAACTTGGTTTCTTGCGGGTTGGATCTTGCCTAACGAGGAGCTTGTTGATGCTGTTGTTCGCAAGTTACTCGAGGAAACTGGCCTTACCTTGAGTCATGATGACTTAACTTTGTTAAGTGACGCTCCGGTTCGCGTCGCATTACATGAAGGTCAACGTCGGCTTGTTTACGTCTTTTCGGCATATGTTCCGATTCCCTACGTGACAACTAATATTCGCACACCCGCTAAGCTCGAGCATGTTGTTGTCGCCCAATCGACTATTAATCCGGATGGTTCTTACGTCGTACCGGCAACGATTTACATTGACGGTCTTTGTCTTACGCCGGCCAAACAAGGGTTACTTCCAACGTTGAGGCGTAAGTTCGAGTTAATTCATTTTGGTTGCGTGACTCAATGGGAGATTTTTCGTCGAGTTGTTTATAATCAACAAGTATTATCTCACGAGGACACGTTATTGCCGAGGCAGTTTCTTTTCTACCCTCGGTTTATAATTGTCGAAAATGGCCTTGTTTGGATGCTCATTAAGGGTTCGACGTCGATTTAAGGAAGAGAGCTTGAAGTTACGCCTTAGGAAGTGCTTTTTCGGCCTTCAAAAGATGGAATATCTTGGTTATACTGTGCCATCTGGCATAATTTCGGTTTCGACAAAGAAAGTCAAGGCCGTTGCAGACTGGCCAGTGCCTACGACGCAGAAAGAGGTTCGCAGTTTCGTGCAATTCTGCGACTTTTACGACAGAATTATTCATCATTTTAGCGACCTTACGGTTCCATTGACGGACTTACTGCGGAAGTCCCATCCACAGAAAGTTACGCTCACACATGCTTGTTTGGAAGCCTTTGAAACTCTCAAGTTACAACTCATTTCCGCGCCATGCCTTATCCTTCCGGAGGTCAGTTCGGACGCGACGTTCACCGTGGCTACAAATGCTTCGTCGGTGGGGATTGCAACGATCATGCTGCAAGACCAAGGAGGAGGACTTCAACCATTCTATTACTGGGTACGTAAGCTAAATATAGCTCAGCGTGGCAACACTTACTCTGCGTACGATTTAGAAGCTTTGGCCGTATGCGAAGCCGTCAAGAATTAGAGGTGTTACCTTGAAGGGAGCTCTAAGTTCCTTGTCGTAATAGACCACGACACACAACGACACCAGCTTAGGCAACCGAATAACAAACTGAACAAGCGGCAAGCACATTACATGCGGGACTTGCAACCGTTCGTGGGCTCTATGACACTTGCGTATCGCAAGGGAGCCATGAACGAGGCTGATCCGTTAAGTCGGCGCCCAGACGTAGTACATCAAGCCACATGCCCAAAACTTTGGGATGGCGAGGTTCAATAATATCGAGAATTACGACGGAAGTCCCAACTGTTGTTAAAAGACGCACAGTTAAACTCACTGACAGTTAACGCGTTGCAGCTAAGCCTTGAGTTCGCTGATCTCATTTGCGAGGGGTACTCCCAAGACTTATTTTATGGGGACGAGGGTGAGTGGACAAAGGACAGCCGGATAGAAGCCAGAGTTGGGTACTTTTGGCGTCTCAATAACCTTTGTGCCCCGCGGAACTCTGAGCTCCGACTGATGTTAATCACAGAGTTGCACGACGGTTCATCAACTGGTCATATAGGAGTTGCTAGCACTTTTGCTAAAGCGCTCGACATATTCTAGTGGAAACGAATGCGCCAAGACGTGAAAGATATTTGTGAGCGATGCATCGTGTGTCGACGAGCAGAGATTCAACCGCAAATGGTTGCGACTCTTTACCCATTGCATGTTCCACCCACACTGTGGCATTTAGTTGGTCTTGACTACTTGACACACTTACTTGTGAGCAATGGCTTTGACTGTGTGCTGATTGTGGTCGACCATCTTGCTCGAATGGCCCATTTTCTGCCATGCATAGAAAGCGTAACAGCCGAGGAACATGCTAATTGTTTTACATGGAGTCTGCCGATTACACGGACTACCTCGTATGTTGGTTAGTGACCGCGACCCGAAATTCGTGAGTGGCTTCTGGCAGACACTTTGGCGGCGCCTCGCAACTCGCTTGAACATGTCTTCTAGTCGACACCCGGAGACGGATGGACTAACGGAGCGCGTTAGCACCACGTTTCAGCAGCTTCTTCTTTGCTTGTGTTGCTGCGACGGATCTAACTGGATAGACTTGATGCATGGAGTGGAATTTGCGTACAAAGCTTCTCGTGCGCTCGGAATTGAGGCATTGAGCGCACCTCCTTCGAGGCTAGATTTGGGCTAGATTTTTCTCTCATGAGGAGCCCCATGATCTAGTGTTCAGCATGCGACCTTCGATTCCATCTTCGCAAGACGCGTGAGAACGGTTAAAACCGTTACAAGAAGTACATGCTCTAATACGGTCGGTGTTAAAGTTGTACATAGATGATATGCAAGCTCGTGCAGAACCGTTGACAGCCCCGCACTTCGTGAGAGGAGACAAGGTGTTAGATGTTACGACAAATCTCTTCTTACGAGGACATGGAAACATGAAGCTAAGGGACTTACAACTTGGACCTTTCATAATAGAGGAGTAGATTGGGAAACAAAGTTAGAGATTGGAACTCCTAGCGATTGTACGCGTACATCCCATGCTTCATGTGAACAACCTACGTTCCTGTTCTACCTCTTCGCTACGACGAGTTGTCCGAGTAATTGTTCGTGAAGGAGACGACGAGGAGTTTGATGTCTCTCACATCTCGAGATCTGCTGTGTGCATTAAGTCGTTACCTAGACGACGAGGCAAATATTTACTCTCCCTGACGCACTTTATTGATGACGACATTCCACTTGTCCGGCACCTCTTGAAGTAAGTCCATCAAACTACAACGTTACAATATTTCTTGGAGACGCCCCAATGGCACAAGTTTGCCAAGACTCATGCGTACATCGACTTCATGCACGCTCACCCAGCGCGCACTCCTGAGTCCTAGTAGCTCCTTCAATAAAGGAGCTTAGACCACGGAGATCTGCCTCACGGCGACCTCATTCATGTGTGAAGAAGGGGAGGGTACGAGTGTGACGAGTACATTCATGCAACAATAAATTGCAGTATATTGTACATGTACTCGTTACTAATTTTAATTCGTGCTTTTCCATTGGAAGGACGTACAACGTGGGCACGTCGCTACTACAATATAGTAAGGGTTCTGATGCGTAATGTACTATTAGTACCTCCCGGTACGTACAAGTACGCACAGTAAAACTAACTAGCTAGACGACGCGCCAAGCGAGATTTTCAGTGCACAATGTAATTCCCCGTAATGGACGAGCCGCGTCGCTAGCCTCTTGATGACGGTTGGAAAGCACTAGCACATGGCACGAGGACCAAGCTAGAGAGGTGCAAGCTATCTAGGCGGAAAGCTATTTAAGCCTAGTGTAGTAGAGGGAGGTGACATAACCTTTTAACAATTCTTTTGTTCAATTACAATCTATTGTTAGTCAAAGCATCTTCTCATCTTTATCTCCATTTGCACTTCCACCATCAAAGACAGCAGCGACAAACAAAACAAAACATACTTGTGTCAGCAGTTAGCTTTCAGAAGGCTAACTGCCACATTATGATTGTTATTGTATATGTCAATGTGTCAACGTGTCTTAGGAGATGTGCGCAGGGAGTTCTTGCAACGCGTATGTGATGTTCCTCATGGTGCGCTTGATTCCTATGTTTGCGATGCCAAGCATGGTGGCTGTGGTGGTGCCGTTACTCGTTTCACTGCTTTGTGGGCTTATAATTGTTCCTACCGCGTTTCCTCGCGCGGCTCGCTAGGCGCCGCTAGTCGCCTCCGCGTGTTCCGCTATTTTCAGCTTCCCGTGGGAGTTCCTCGCGTTCTCAAGCGATTTCCCTACTAGTGCTGCGCCCAATGTGGTGCCTCACTCTGTTGTGTCTTAGATTCCTTTACCCTCTTGTCACTCTTGCCCTCTTGGTTCCCGCGATTTGTTATACACTCTTCCCTTAAAGTCCGTTACTAGTGAAATAGGGCCTTTCGCGTAGGGCGGGTGTTTATCATGTAGGGTTTCTAGGATTTAACTGTACTTTAGCTCGTTGAAATGGCGGACCGAAAGTTGTGTTGACGGTGAAGTAAAGGGGGAAGCGGGGCACAAATGGGGCCCGTCACGGCTACGAACTGACGTATTAGGGTTTGCGGGTCAACCCCGATTTCGGGGCATACCCTGATTCGGGCGCCCCGGAATTCGGATTTTCCACACTTTGGCTCGTGAAAACTCCCGAAATCGGCGACACAACACGCGGTTTTTATGATCCCAGCATGCTGTCTGCAAACATGGGAGCACGTGGGTGTGATGGCATGTGCCGTTAAGATGCTTGACGTGGGTGGGATAGGGGCTGGAAACCCACAACTTGGGAGGCTTAAAAAAGCCTAACTTTGCCGTACGGTGTCCGATTTGAGCAAACCAAGTTGCAAATGGAAGCCCTTCCCCCAAGTAAAGATAAAGTTTCAACCTAATATACGCCTGCCGGCCGGTTTTCGCGTCAAATCCGCCGTCCGATGCCATCCAGCCCCTCGTACAGCCAACTAAAGTTTTAGGGTTTCAAAATCTGCCACATTCGCGCGGGGCTAGCAACCCTTGGACAGGTGGTACCCGCACACCCGCTCCGCCAATACGCTCAACAATCAGCGCTCTATATTTCGTCTATTCACGGCGTCACCCATTTCATGCCCCATGTTGGCATGGTACAGTGCCATTTGCCGCATGCCAAACCAAGGCCCGTGCTAGGGTATACTTTGAAAGCTCCCCGCCATATTTCACGCCCGGCGATGCGAAAGCTTGAAAGGCCAGCGATCCGCGCGCTAGGGTGCTTACACTCCAGGTCAACCGTCCCTCAAGCCCAATAGGTCCCTAGCCCGTGCTCTTTGGCTGTATTTTCGGGCACTTGGCAAGAAAACCTAGTGCACACGATATGCCATTCCCGGTATTGCCGCTATGTAGGCGGCCGGGCGCAATACACTCGGCGGATACTCGTGCAATTGTGCAAACATGCTGAAAGCCCAATGTCGAGTAGTCTCCCGGCTTATCGCGACACTACGTGCACCGAGCCACGCATAGTGGCGTGCATAACCTGCACATCCACAAATTTCGGCATGCAAAATTTCGGCCGCAAATCCAACGTGTGTGCCCACAATAATCGGAGCGTGCCGATAGAGGTGCTCACGTCAGTGAACAACGCGCCGTGGTTTGTTGTTCGAAAGTCATTACTCTACCCCCCAATCGAATTGCGTGGCCATCGCGGCTGTGCGTGGCGGGTAATTAAATGCGTGCCGCTAGTAACGGACTTTATGGGAAGAGTGTATATCCATTCCTGTCCTCCTTTCTACAATATGTTGTGTAATTAACACATAAGGATTATTTCTTAATGAGTACCACACTAAATATGTAAATATAAATGTGGCGGATTGCGACTGCTGTACTCGTACATCGGGCCCTGTATCATATTCTATTTCCGTATCGCCGCGATCAGCAATATCTATAGTTTTGTAATAAACTCTTCCACTACCACCTTACTAATAGTTGAGTATTATCTCGAAGGAATAACATTGACATTCAAGGCTTCCTCCTATGCTCTGCAAGGGAGTTCCCTGGACCTGGAGCGAACTCTGTTCTACTGGCTCCTCGGCTCCGGCCCGCGCGCATGTGTAAGGGTACGACCTGTCGTGGGGGTGCCGGCCTTGCGCCCCTCCTGATGCGGGAAACGCCAGCGATATAATTCAACACACGCGTGGCTTCTCCCCCGTCCTCAGCAGCAACGTGCACCCTGCGGTGGAGCAGCATAGCGGCCTCGATGCTTTTGTCGTGAGCGCAACCGCCTCTCGGTAAGGCGCAGCGTTGCCTCTGGCGACGCCTGTACGTACTTTGTAGCTGTACAGCTGTACCTAAAAAAAGACTGCTCACACTCTGCCTCACATCCAACACATGGCTTGCACTCTCGACTGCACCCCTATGTCCCTCAGCTAATAGCTCCGTTGGTCTCAACGGTATCACTGAGACTTAGCCATCAGCCGCTTCAGGTGGGCTTGGTACGTTCGAGTCTGGGGCGGAGGCTGGGAGGCGCGGGAGTTAGGTCGCACATGGCATCTGTCGGGAAGTACTGGTGCGCTGGGGATTGGGTCACCATAAGAAATGCGCAGAAAACAGGAATGCTGGCAGAGACGTAGTGGACAAAGTGCCGGCCTAGCGCTTGCCCACCCGGGTAACGTAACGTTCGTCGCGGCCGATTTTCTCTTCCCCCTTTGTCACTCGCAGTCAGGGGAGTCAGATTGTGGCAGCCAAACCCACCTCGCGCCTGCATCCCTTCCCGCCTCTCTCCGCACCACACCGAAACCATATCTAACATATATTTATTCTTAGAGATTGATTGTAGCCGCGGTTGCGGCTTCCGAACGAGCCACTATTGAGCTTCGCTTCGTTTCTATGCCTTGCCACTCCTACCTCATTATTTTCTCACCCCGTTGGGAAGCTTTACCCGCTTCACCCTGGTCCGGACCAACGCGACACATCGCCGAGACGGCTGTGTACCGAC
Source organism: Tetraselmis chui (assembly GCA_026401115.1). Classification (NCBI taxonomy): domain Eukaryota; kingdom Viridiplantae; phylum Chlorophyta; class Chlorodendrophyceae; order Chlorodendrales; family Chlorodendraceae; genus Tetraselmis; species Tetraselmis chui. The sequence continues at coordinate 825 of JAPMLY010003682.1, read as the reverse complement.
CGAAAACGCTCGCTTCCCCATCGTCTCGCCCCGAAGGACTATCTTCGAAGCATGCGGGCACCTGTTTTTGCTGAGGGCTGGTTACGTGGCGCGTGCACTTCACCGTACTAACGCCCCTCTTTGCGGTGCGACGGACGTGCAGGTGGGTCCGGGGGAGGCGATAGCTGCGCGTGACCGCGCGCGGTGAGCTCCAAGGGATGGCGACGATAGCGAACGACCTGTAGCGAGTTTGTGGTGGGATAAGTGAGCGGGCAGACGGGGGTAACGACGGGAGGTGCCTATGCCCTAGGAGCCATGGGCTGTGGCGCCTCCGTCCAGGCTGGACCGGGGGGCAGTGCGAGCGTGGCGAAGCCGGCGAGTAGTTCGTCGAAGGGCGAGACCAGCGGCGCGCGGAATAATACCGCAGCGGCGAAAAAGGGCGTCACCATCGACCCACTGGCAAAGGGTGAGCTGCAGATACTGACGCCGTCAGGGCGGGGGGTGCGCGGGAGGGGGGAGGGTGAGGAGGAGGTTCGACCCGGTAGCGCCGGCAACTCCAACTCGGGCCCTTCCTACAGTCGGTTCAGCAGCAGCAATGCGTCGCCCTCTCGCCGCGGCGTCGGCGGCTCCGTGCGGCACAGCCAAGAGTTTGGGCGCATTAGGGAGGGGAACGCCTCGGCGCTGGCGTGGCCTATGCAGGCCTCCGACAGAGACCTCCAGACCATGCAGGTCAGCCCCATACCTTGTCACCTACCCTCGACCCTCAATGACCAACCATAGTGTGCTCTCCACGAAACATATATCCCACATATGCGCAACCTCCACCTGCTCACTTGCCAGAGATTA